>MJUT01064338.1:418245-431457 GCA_002080005.1 Gigantidas platifrons
ATGTTTATGTTGTCATTCACTGGTCCTGTTAGTGTACTGTTGATGTTTATGTTGTCATTCATTTTGTTTTTGTGATAGCGTGTGGCCTTTTTGAGTGGATGTGAATCTGTGCATGGTTTGTTGCTGTTTGTTTATATCTATGAATTAGCTTAATTACTTGGCTTTCGTACCCTTTCACTAGGAACGTACCTGGTGAAGTTCATTCTAGAACTCAGTTCACAACCACCAAATCAACAACTGATGCCTATAAATCTTCAAATATAATGCTGTTATGAAAAAAAAACAAAAAAAACACCGTAAAAATGAGCATTTCATCATATCAATTATAGTTTAATGCTATCTTTAATACGATCATCTGTTTTCACACTTTCAAAGTGATAATTCAATCGAGCCACTTGGGAACCATTGGCTCAGAAGCTTCCTTGTCAATAACATCCCTCCATCAAGGAAATCCTATAGAGATATGTACTCCATATGCAGCTGCTGCTTGAATGTTGCTACAAGCAAATGGAAAGTACACAATGGGAAGGTTGAAACCCCTTTTCTTAACAAACCTCCATTGTCAAATTCTGTGGGTAAGTCAGTGTACGATGTAGCTGTATTTGTGGAATCCTCCATTTCAGGCTCACTGGGATAGATGTAGACATAGCTGTATTTGTGGAATCCTCCATTTCAGGCTCACTGGGATAGATGTAGACATAGCTGTATTTGTGGAATCCTCCATTTCAGGCTCACTGGGATAGATGTAGACATAGCTGTATTTGTGGAATCCTCCATTTCAGGCTCACTGGGATAGATGTAGACATAGCTGTATTTGTGGAATCCTCCATTTCAGGTTCACTGGGATAGATGCGATCTACATAGTCACCAAATGTGGACTTATTTGGTGAAATGTCATCATCTATATATAACGACAATTGTATTGGAGGATCGGGCTAGCTTCTTGTCGTGTTCTTGTTGAGAAACCCTTTCATGAAATTTTCCTCATACAAATAAAATCGATCAGTAAAAGAGCACAGTTTGTATGCATAGGAATGCCGTCTGTTGAAAAACACGTCCATCAAACAGCAAATATGTTTTCAATCATACACTCGTGTTAATAATAATTTTGTGTGTCGTGCTCATGTGGGCTTGAACGCCGTCGGGAACAACTGGAGCACCATTTAGAGATGGAGTAAAACAAAGACTGTTCCATCCCTGGGCCTGAAACTCGCTGGACAATTCGTGCACGGTTAAGTCAGTGTGCACTAAATATGGTGTTGCTACCTAAGGGATTGCGAACTTTTTATTGACATTTACTTGGAATACATTTTTGGGAGGTTATCCTGTATATAACTAGTTTAGTTTCTAAAAATAGAACATATTATCTTCCAAATAATGGTTAGGATTATTGGTTTGAAGCTTAATATCGTCGTCATTTGTAGCAAAAACCAATCCTGGGCGGACAATTATAACGTAAAGACCGGTGAAACCCATGGCCATGGATAGTTGTCTAGAAACTTTAACACTTAAGTGGCTATCGATGTGCGAACCTAAGTCAGTGATGTTTGGCTAGTGATCAGAAGTCTACGATCTTAGTCACCTGTCCACACAGGCTCCTTGTCCTCGTCCACCCAGGCTTTTTACCCCCAACAAGCAGAGCTGTGTAGATTGTATAGCAAATACACGTATTACGTCTACTAATAGTTGAAATCGCAATATGTAGTTTACCCACTGGTTAATCAGAAATGTCATATAAAATATGTTTTTTTATATTTTAATGCGATTAAATAGTAGTGTCCTTATATTTGGACAGCCCGTGTCGAGATCTAGATACGTGATTGATGGTCACAGTAATTGATCTAATACCTTACTCTGGTGTGGGAGTGTAGTCGTGACAATATAAAATGTAGTAAAACTGTATTCAAATAAAAAAAAACTTGTATACCATTAATGTGAATTTATGTTTAAATTTAGGAAAGAAAGTATTATTGATAAATGTGTGTTGTTTATTTTGTTTTTACTATTTTCAAACGTTTATTAAAATTTATAGTTATTTGTTGTTTAAGGACATCCTTTGTAACAAAAAATAAGAAAGGAAAGGTAAAAGTACACCCTCATAATTACTAGTAGTTAACATCATGGTGTTTGTGGTGACCACATAATATATAGTTATGGAAAAGATTACAAGAGCTACGGTTTTTCCATGAGTTCACTGTACAATTGACAATGTTTGTAAATTCCAAAATTAGTTAGCTTTTCCAGACAAATAAAAACAATTATAGTCGAAGGTTTGGGAATTGTTTTCCTCAATATAAGAAACGTTTGTAAATACCAAAAGGTATAATCAGAAGCATTAAAGTATATCGTATTTTGCTTACATAAGCAAAGCACAAACATATACATGCATACATTGTATATGTATGACAATTTCATAATTGTCAATTCATGGTACACTATTTGACATTTTAAATTTATACATCATCGACTGATGATGATTATGAATTATGCTGCTCTAATTTTAGCTAACCCTTCTAGAACTTTCAACGAAGCGCTTATCGCTGAAAATGAAAACAAACTATACAAATAATATGCTGCATATTTTTCGTTCTCCCCCTTTCCCTCTCTCTTATATTTTCTTCTTATCTAAATTAAGAAGAAAAAATACTTTAATGCACTTGAACTGGTCAAATTTGCAGAATGCAAAACAAATTTATCTTAAATAGCATTGTAATTAAGAACAGAAAGTTAAACAGTGATGGGCAACAATCCCATCAATATCGACAAAACGAACAACCACCTTTCACCTCAAACAAGACCACTACATACATAGTTGGACATTCATGTCCTTGGCTTGGGACAGGCACACACAT
This sequence comes from Gigantidas platifrons, assembly GCA_002080005.1. Lineage (NCBI taxonomy): Eukaryota > Metazoa > Mollusca > Bivalvia > Mytilida > Modiolidae > Gigantidas > Gigantidas platifrons. The sequence continues at coordinate 421,098 of MJUT01064338.1, forward strand.
CATAGTTAGACATTCATGTCCTTGGCTTGGGACAGGCACACACATCATAGTTAGACATTCATGTCCTTGGCTTGGGACAGGCACACACATCATAGTTAGACATTCATGTCCTTGGCTTGGGACAGACACACACATATTGCTCTTTATAAAGCGGTATTGTGCATTATAATTACATGAATGTTGGAAGTTGAAAATTAAAACGAAATATTTGCAAAGTTTCTAAATAATGTTTTTTGCTTACTTGTTCTATTTACGCCTACGTGTGACATGAAGTGTATAACATTTAGACACAAACGCGTGCATTTGCACGAGACAAAATGAACGAATATACGTTTAAATATTTAACACATTCATAACCATTTTCTCTTTGCCTTTTAAAATTTAACTGCAATGACAGACCATGTAATAATAACAAGTTTATATTTAGCTTTTACTGTTCCAAAAATAGTCCCCTGTTAAATTCATACCATGGTTAATATGTTGTCATAATCTATGAGATCTACATCATTATTATGTAGATATACTAGTCAACGTGTATATGTAAAATTTATATAATTATTTTCATCTGCGAGAATATCTTTGAAATGAGAGTCAATACCATGCTTGAAAAGATTGTTTTAGTTGACTTTTCGTCAAATTCGAAGAAATTAACATCCTCCCCCCAAACAAATCGACGTTCCTCCTAATGAGAATAGTTTCCAATGTAACTTAGGTAAAAAATTGTGCTATAAACAGTTGAATGTCTAAGAATGTGATGCAAAGCGTGAACGAGCAGTTGGTGTGTTGCAGGGTGTGGTACATCTTGCGAGTGTCGCTAACCACTCTATATCAGGATTGATGATTCGGTTGATACTTTTGTATCACAGGGGACCGCAATCAAAGCAGTATGCCACGAAGGACGTATTTTCCGTGTTTCATCTGAAATAGTCTTCCCGCACTCCGACGTCATGGGTTCAACCCAATCTAATCATAGTTAGATGTTTGTTGCATCTTTCTTAATTTGTTTGTTTGTTTATTTGTCATATTTATTTATTTATTTTTGTTGTCGTTGTTGCGATGCATTAACATCTAATTATATAATGACATCCTATATGTGTCATATCAGAGAGATATTCATTCGTATTACTCTATTTGTTTCAACTGGTTGAGCGCGGCTTAACACGGGTTGACTGATTACAGGAAAATCCATGTATGTAGGAGGGTCAGGTTACCTGATCAATATGTAGGAGGGTCAGGTTACCTGATCCATTTCATTTATACAGCTATATACCCTTGTGCGTTATATTCCTTTTGTATGAATTGATTTCGGTGACACTGCTGAATACAGTTCAATAATGTCAATAACGGGAACTGCCCTGTACATACACAAAATAAAATCGAATGCTCTCATGTAAATTTAGAGGCCAACTCCGGACCGACCAGTTAAATAAAATAGAGTAATACTAGTATTTAACGGTCCACTCAAACTGTAGAGATGTAGTCAAATATATTGACCAGTCAAACAACAGCTCCTCTCAGCGTAGGCTCAACGCTGATTTGTTTGTTAAGAAACTGCATGATGTGTCCTGTGCGTAGTAGATGAGAAGAAGTCGTGGCCACTTAAGGAGACAAATTGACATTATGCACACTTGAGTTTTATCCTGTTCATCTTTTGTTGGTTTAAATCTGTATTTTCATGTTGGTCGATTATAAGAAGAGTTTGAAGATACCAAAGGGATAATCAGAATCCGTATATCGAAGAACAGACAACACAATGGCCAAAAGAAAAAGTACAAAAGGACAAACAACGATCTACAAAACATACATGTACATATAAAACTAAAGATCGAGTAATACTTTTGGTGTTGCATTTTTACTAATATTTCAAAAATATTAGTTTTAAAGTCGTGCATCTTTTCTAATGTTTACTAGTCAATATAAAATGATAAATGTGTTCAGTGTGTGTGACACACGTCACCAAACATGTTGTGATCAATATCACGAATCTATTTACAGAATTTAGTGTAATTTATCGTGTGTTTAAAACTTTTTTAGGGGAGGAGATAATAGCAACTTTGGTATTGTTTTTACTTTTAATTATTTTTTAAGGCTAATACAAATGTTGATTCGTAATGGTTTACATGCATTTAGATACGAATTTCGTTTTCAAATTCTTATCTTGAGGTAATTGAGTGTTTTTTGTTTAAGCGCCAAACGAGCCATTTTTCAGTTGTTATGGCGATAATGAGTTACATTCGATGAGATGATAAAGATATCCGCTTTGTACTAGAACACTTAGTTTCTAGCGCCAGCTCGTTCTCAACAAATTAACAGTCCTCGTGTAAACATGTCGTACAACTCGGACACATTATCCTGATTCCGAGCGAACCCGTCTGCTCTTTCTCATTAGCACTGCGTCCTTAGCGGAGAAACAACAAATACCAGTTTCAAACTCATTTGTTTGACCTGACCGGGGCATGAACCCATGATATACAGCACACGATGCGTACGCGCTATCCATTAAACTACCATTGCGGCTCCTATCTTTAATGATTTGTCTTATTGCTGTTTTGTACTAATAGTTTGTTTGATAAATATATTATCAACTGAAAACCCAATTATATTATGTTATATTATATAAATGTCTACCCATTGACTGTTGTTTCAGCGAGTAAGTACTACACATTTTAACTAAAGGAGTTAATATAAAACAAAGCAGATATCATCACCATCGTCATCTCAATATACACGAACTTCTTCTCGCCATTATATAGCTAAAAATATTGCTCACATCGCATTCAACAACAATCATACACTGAAACAAAACAAATAATGGGCAATTGTACCATGAAAAAAGGGGTAATCTTGTTATAGTGTAATTGTAGTATGTACTTCTCTATGTCTCTCCCCTAAAGCATTTTTTATACTAAATATGATCATTGTCTCCATGTTAAATATTGGATTAAAAAAGTGAGCAATTAAATATGTGAAAACCAAAACAAAACAATGAAGAGAACAAGACAAGGCGAGAAAAACAAAACAAACGAAACAAAATAAAATAAAAAATAAAAACAATGAAAGCGAAAAAAGTGGTTCTTAGTGGTTAAGTTGAAGTTATCACTTTGAAAGTTTTACGGTCGCCACCATGACTTGGTTAACTGTTACGGAATATCTGTGTCATAAATGACTACGGGTATGTTTCGTTTGTCGGAACCACAATGCGGTTCTTTCCTCATTCATGACATATCGGGTTTGTAACAAGAGTAACACGACTGGTGTCACATGTGGAGCAGGAACTGTTTACCCGTCCGGAGTACCAGAGGTCACCCCCGGTTTTTCTTGGTGTTCGTGTTGCCCGATCTTTAATTTTCTTCTTACGGTTTTGTAGGTTATTATTTGTACTCTTCTCCTTTTTCCTTTGGTCTTGTATTGTCTGTCTTTTTCCTTTGGTCTTGTATTGTCTGTCTTTTTCCTTTGGTCTTGTATTGTCTGTCTTTTTCCTTTGGTCTTGTATTGTCTGTCTTTTTCCTTTGGTCTTGTATTGTCTGTCTTTTTCCTTTGGTCTTGTATTGTCTGTCTTTTTCCTTTGGTCTTGTATTGTCTGTCTTTTTCCTTTGGTCTTGTATTGTCTGTCTTTTTCCTTTGGTCTTGTATTGTCTGTCTTTTTCCTTTGGTCTTGTATTGTCTGTCCTTTTCCATTGGTCTTGTATGTGTCTGTCTTTTTCCTTTGGTCTTGTATTGTCTGTATTTTTCCTTTGGTCTTGTATTGTCTGTCTTTTTCCTTTGGTCTTGTATTGTCTGTCCTTTTCCTTTGGTCTTGTATTGTCTGTCTTTTTCCTTTGGTCTTGTATTGTCTGTCTTTTTCCTTTGGTCTTGTATTGTCTGTCTTTCTTCGATATACGGCTTCTGTTCACTCCTTTGGTATTTCCAAATGTTTCTTGTGATGGGAAGGTTATAAATGGTTGTTATTTTTTATTTCAAGACGTTATACATCTTCTATGTCAGAGCACATCGACATTACATATATTGTTTTAGAGAATGGACACCGAGGGAAAATTGTCGAGGTAAAGAAGTCCGTGTAGCTTTGTTTACAGAATATCGTAATTAAAGAGGCATTAGCTACGATTTTGACCAAAAAATTATATGTTTTAAATAGCTTTAAAATTATGAAATAAAGGTAAATATTTCACATTAAACAGCTTATCGTACCACTTTTCGCCTTTTGAGAACGAAAATTACCATCGATTGATTATTGCCTTGCAAGCAAATAATTTGACCTCGCTTTCTCCGTATGCAACTGACCGTACTAGCGACAGGTTAAAACGAATAATTTGTATTTTGTCGCTTATTAACCTTGCATGGTTCTTTGTCCGTAATTAACACCGACTAAAAGCAGATTCACAGAAAATAAGAAATAAGTGCATTGACTGATTTAATGACGATTCGGCAACTCCGTAAAAACTAAACAATGCCGATAATTAATAAGATGGCGTCCATTTCTTGATCGATTTTAAAACACAACCATATACCTTTTTTCCCCGATGTGCGTACATTTCATAACATTTATAAGTAACAGAAACACGTTTTATTAAGGCATCAATCATATCTGATAGTTTTTATGGGTAACAACAATTTACGATTTTGGCAGATAATGCCCCTTTAAATTGAAAAATATATCTTCCGTTCAAGTCTTGAAGTCGTTTAGCAAATTTTATGTTCGACATTTTGAAATAGATGCACGTGCTGTTATTTTGAATAAATTTATTAACTATTGAATTGAAGAAAAAAGTGATAGATGAACATAGACCTATTTTATGGTTTTCACAAACAATCGTGCTGGAAATCGAATATAGAGGATTTTTTTTTATTAATTACTCACACACAAAAAATATTCGTAAACAAGGCATATTTCATGCAGTGACGTAGAACAATTTTATAGCGCGTGTGGTTTGGATTATTTTTTTTTTATGGAACTTGACAAAGGTGTTTTTTCCTTCGCTGACTTATTGTAAGTTATTGCATAACAGTGAACGAAGACCGCCCTATTTCTTATTAAAAATTTTAGATTGATTTTAAAAGTAACATATATTATTTATATGAATTTCAAATGAGGCAATTTATATTTTTATATTTTTTGTTTGCATTTCTACATCTCTGAAATTGACTTTCAAAGTCTGATTGAATTCTTGTATAAATGAAAATGAGATTGAATTTCTATTAAATAAAATGTGATTAAAATCCCTTTTTAGTTATAAAAGAATAAATAATTGAGTGATTTGGTAAGATTTTATTATAACACTGTATTGGTAATCATCAAATTTTCTTCCTTTACATTTAAGGTGATATTTTAATCATTTATACAAAGGAATTACGACGAGAAAGTCGATGTATAAAGTCAAAGTTTTAATATCAGAAGATGTGTTTATTAAAGTCCCTGCTATATTAATTCACTACCTATTGCCAGGTTTTATTTCAATAAAAGTAATACGTGAAATCAAAATGGATTAAATTTTGTCAATTGAATTTTTGTTAAATGCATTCCTATTTGGACCGTGACGGTGTTTATGTCAAGTTTTCAATGATTCCGATGAATAATGATTTAGACATTCTTGATGTTATTCTCTCGAGTGTATAATTTGAACATTTTTATCAATTGAATTTAATACAATCTTGAATCATAATATTTCTTGTAATTATCCAGTGAAAAGGGTCTATAATCAAATTTGAGTTTTAAGAATTCTAGTCGTTTAATACTGTTGAAATTAAGTCACAAATTTTAATTTCGAATTTAAAGTATTAAATCGGACAAGATTAATTATTTTCTAATTTTCTACCAATGAGCTGAATTAAGAATTTTGTCAATAGACTTATTGAGACGTAAATGGTCCACAAAATATTTTACTTTCCTTTATAAGAAGATACGATCTCCAGACTTTAAAATGATACAGTTGCATGTTATTAGATCTTTTCAAATCTATGCCATATATTTGAAATTTAACATAAAAAATGTATTTATATCTCACTGCATGCAATTTATTAAAATTAATTCCATTTCTTGTGAAAATATTATTCAAATATTTAAGATTTTTATCATGCTTATGAAGATTTTTGCACGATTGCAGAGGGATTTTGATTTACATGCATTACGGTTTTTTTTTTCTGAAGAAGAATGTAAATATATATTTAACAATACTTTCTAAATAAAATATTCGTTTCACATTATTATTTTATCAATTTACAATTTAACATGTATTTATTTTATTGCACTTTCTTTTGGTTATGTTCTTAAATGCTCAAAAATAAAATAAAATAAAATTACACAGCATGTATTCATGTAATTTATATTTGACTATATTTCAGTAAAGATCGAGACTGTAAATTTTAGTTAATTGTCGTATTATAAGGATGTACGTACATGTAATGTAAAAATACAAACAGTGGACAAAAATTACACACATTACCATTTTCCCAATATATTTCATATAAAAAAAAAGAAAAAAAAAGGACAATATTAATGCATATCCGATTTTGATAAAAGAAAAAAATATGTATATCAACAAAAACAGATTTAAATGTATTTTTTTTCTATATTCCTAGATAATTTTAAAAACTATATAATTTGAGAATATAAAGGTTAAACACAGGACGCAATTAATTTCGACCAAAAAAAATATACATAGATAGTACTTTTGTAGACAAATAATTTAAAGCTGCTTCTAAATAATGAAGATTTGGGAAAAAAAATATGATTCTTAAATTTATCTAAAAATAACTACTTACTATAAACTACACACTCTTCTGCTTTTGTTGATAAAAAAAAAATGTCAAAATCTGACATGAATTCAATAATATTTTAAAATATGTAGCTTTATATGAAATATATAGGGAATATTGGAATCGTGGGAATACTTTAAAAATTTGTCTGTAGTTGACAATTTTTTCATGTATTTATAAATTTAATTTTTCCAGAAGCCATCTTCGAGTCATTTGGTCCAAATGTTAAAAGAATCAACATTCTATACTTAGATTTTAGTGCAATGCAGGCTAGAATTCCTTTAGTCGTATAAGTGCCTCAATTAATTGTGCGATGTTTAATTCTTGTCAATTAAAATATTTCTAAATTGTACAGGTGTAAATAAGAAAATTGTGGGAAGATATTAAAATAATTTATTTAGTTAACAAAATTATTTTGTAAAAATTACTGAACTGTTAATTGTCATGACTTGAATTGCCATGAACTGGTTCGCTGTGAATATTGATAATATTCATATTTTCATCTGAAACAACTACACGTCGATAAAAGGCAGCACATTGTTAAGTTGCATCCATCTAAATAAAGTCTTGATGCTTCCTCATAAGTAGAATCCCCCGTGCACCTACGATAAGTCATTAATATCATGATTATACAAGCAGCTATATTATTAACTTGATGTTACGTGGATTTTAATATTCATTTTTGTGATTTAAAAAATTTTTATTTGGAAACGTTACAACAGTTTTAAGTGATACATAAGTGTTGTAGTTATGTAATAAAAAGTCAGTTTACCTTAACATACATAAATCGTGGAAGATATATAGACAATATACATATACGTACATTGTCTTCTTTGTTTGTTTGATGGTGCTTAACGCCACTTTTAATAATATTTCATTATATCCTGGCGGTCAGTTTTATTGGTTGAGAAACCGGAGTACCCGGAGAAAATCATCGACCTGTCGCAAGACATTATTACATCATGTCGTACATTGTCGGAAAACATAAATTATATTTGTACTAGCTTTAGAGATAGACAGAGAAGGGAATCTTTGGCGAGATTTTATTGACTGTTTTGCAGTGAGCGGAAATTAATTTTATATTTGCCGTCAATGTACGTAATTGTGTTTATCCTGCAATGTCAAAAAGTCAAAATCAGACTGTCAAATTGTGTGAAAAGAAGAGAAGCAAGCTTCGTTCTAGTGGGTTTCAATAGTGTCCTCTACTACGTTCGTGCTTATTATACTGCTATCGTCACTTATCATTACTCCCCATGAATCAGGTTCCAGAAAAGCTTTATTTTAGGTCATATTACAAACATTTGTTGCGTCACAGAGCACCAAATTAAAAAAAAAAAATACCTCACCGATCTTCAAACAATTTGCAAATAAAAACCCCCTTTACTAACTTAAATGAGTGATACAATCTCTAAAAACCGTGAACCTAATTTACAAAAACAGAATGGAGAAATGTCGATTTCTTAAAAAAACTAAACGAAATTCTCCCCTCTTCGCCAATAAAACGCGCTGCAATCACATTTAAAATAAAACATTGTATTTTTATATTCTCTTGAAACGAGGGAAGGTAAATTTGACAAACGTTTATAACAAACACACACAAAAGTAACCTTCACATGGTCCTATATAACATGGATTGAAAATTACGTTAAAAAGCAACCAAAGCTTCAACCTTTAATTCTTATTCTAAACCATACTTTAATAACGTTCTTTTAACGTTACGTTTGGTAACGCAACACCTTTATACGACGTCTTTATAATTTTCACATATAATTCCTGCAGACAAATGAGACCGGCGTTTTATTCTGTTTTCTTTTCACGTTTGTGTAGCATACGGTTTTAATATTCCGATTGTCCTGTTTTGTTGCATCCATTCTTAATACTTCATATCCATGACTCAGAAACCGTAGAGAAAGCATATTGGAATGCCACAATGAGACCCCGGGATCTTTAAGTGATGAACAATATGATGCCAAGAAAAAACAAATCTAGTTGTATTCGAGAATATCCACGTACATTTGTATTTTTGCTATGCTATAAATATCCTTCACAGGGACGGATTCAAGGGGGGTGCACCCGGCGCCCCCTCCCCCCCCCCACCTAAAATTGGAAAAAATATGATTTTTTTTGCATAAAATCGTGATTTTTCACACGAAATACCCCCAAAATTTTCGCGCCTCCCTCCGCTTGGCGCGATTTTTTTTAAGTGCGCCCCCCCCCCTAACTTGAAATCCTGGATCCGCCCCTGCTTCACTTCATATTAGTCACTAGGGACTGTTACAAATGCACGTCACTCACTGCATTTCCTACGAATTATGTACATGTATTTAGTTTGTAACTGGTGGACAAACCTTCGCAGGGACTGTACCTCGCTGCGAAAAATATGTATATTGTTGTACTCTGGTGGATTTAGCCAGGGGCTTATGCACCCCTACAGTATTGCAAAATTTATAAGCATGATAAATTTGTATTACTTTGTTTCGTTTCGTTGTTTTTCGTTTCATCTTCGTTTTGTTTCTTACTTTACAGGTACCCGTCATATTTGGTATCAAAATGTGGAAAAGATAAAAGTTTAAAAGTCAAAATGGTGACATTGTTGTTTTTGTATACTTCCTTTAACATTTTATCAGAACACCTTGGCAACCGTTATTAATGACTACTATAGTGACTTCCTGTTCAGAAATTCTTGAAAGGAAGTAAATATATGAATGTAAAAGTGTTCAGCCAATCAGAAACCATGTCAGCGAATTTGGATTTCAAGAGAGTATTGCGATCATCTCTGGAAATAAATTGAAAAACATATAACTGCAACACGGTCGAAAAAGTTCCAAAATTCATCAGAAAGATCGCAGAAACAGAGAAAAAAATTTATACCCCTAACACAGATATATATATGGCCGCTCAATTCCCTTGCGGGTTAAACTACATGTAGTTTTATGGGTCTAAACCTCTCATTTTAGAGAAATGATGTCGTCATGCAAGTTTTTCAATTGTGTGAATTGTATGATGTGAAATATATAATATGCAAGATGTTCATTTCAGTATAGATTAAAAATAGACTGTTAGCTAAGAAACAATGAGGGATGTGACATGTATGCAGTAGTGCTAGAGATAACACCCAACCAGAGGTTAACAATTTTGGATTTCGAATTGTCAGCTGTAATGAACGTTCATCTAGGAACATATTTCTAGCAATTTTGGTGACTCGCATTCTGGCATGCACTAGTAATGGAAGAGAAGTCACAAATTGTTTAGCCAATCAGAGGCCAGAACTGCCATCTTATAATTAGAATAATAAGAATAAGAATTTTTATTGCCAATTAAGGTCCCACAAGGGGAAAACAATTTAATACAATGATTGGAATGATTGGAGACATATAAAGATACATGTAGATACAAAAAACAAACAAAAAACAGGAAAACATATTTATGTTCAGTGACTGCACGGCCAGATCAGAGCCTATCAAATACCACCATAAATCAATTCACATTTAATATAACATGTATAATAACTATAATAATTCACATTACAAATAAGTAATGATATCTATACGATCAGTTGTGTCCTCGCATCAAAAAACATTCTTCAATAAAGCTACCTAATTTTTTT
>MJUT01064338.1:433663-446520 GCA_002080005.1 Gigantidas platifrons
GGCCCTATGCTATTCCACCTGTGAGGCCCCTCCCCCCGGATTTAGATAAAGAGAGGCCCTATGCTATTCCACCTGTGAGGCCCCTCCCCCCGGATTTAGATAAAGAGAGGCCCTATGCTATTCCACTTGTGAGGCCCCTGCCAATTCCCCAACTTCACGACTGGAGGAAGATGGAAGTGTGTTTAATCAATTTCAATAAAGTCGAGGTGTTTAAAATTCTGCAATATTCTGAAATGGAGTGCAACTGTGTAAGGAAAATTACTGAAGGGTTGTTTAGAAAGTACTGTACGTTATGACAGCTTAAATGCATAAATGTGAAAGTCCAATAACAGTGTTAAAACTACTATACACCTTTGCCGGATGCCCCCTAAATTTTGAGGCCCTAGGCTTCAGCCCATCAAGCCTTTAGGTGAATCCGGCACTGATCAACATCCGTTTAGCGATGTCTTCAATCGTTTGTAATCTTATTCATATATCAATGAAAGATGAACATAAATCAAATTTACCTAATGGAATTTTAGAACTCATTGTTAACTCATGTTTTATGGAATACTCATTTTTTCTCTGCTACACGAGGTCAATTACAAAAATGTATTATGCTTGCGAGTCGTGAGGTGCATTTTGACAATTTGCGTAACGAAGATAGCGAGTCTATGTAAAAACTTCTGACATGAAACTAGTGGAGTTTGACACAGAATTTAACACTGAATGAATGACGCCATTGGTGGTGAACTTGCCGACGGAACCCATTTGAATTCATAAACTATGGACACATTTCGATTGACAGACCTTATATTTCCAGGTCATGAACCCGAGGTTTCCACATAACATACAAAATGATAATGGACGCGACTAATTAAGAAACAAGTTATGGAAGCCAGAATATGTTTTGAGTTTTAACATGGGTTGGCGGATATTAGTATTTCATCCCGAGTGGTAGCGAGGGATAAAATTTACTAATATCCTGCCAACCCATGTTAAAACTCAAAGCACATTCTGTTTTCCATTAATTATTTCGATTCTGATATTTCTAACAGTACACATACAGTAGTATACTTTGATTGGAGGACGGTTATTTATATATACGTTGGCGGACAATGTCGCACACAATTTATGCTGCCAAATTCGAGCCGCTGACGATAACTCAACATGTATTTTTACGACGGGAAAGTCGGTAACATGTACTTTTACGACGGGGAAAGTCAGTCGTATTGATGGAGCATCCGTACCAATAATATTGTGTTTGCATACATGTTTTAATCGCATATTATTAATTTTGGATATGTTGATTATTTTCAGTGAATATACAGAAAGTGGACAAAAGTATTCAGACACTTCCAATATTCCCTATATATATATATTTCATATAAAAACAACTTAACAATTTTTTTTTTCCTGCAGTCAATTCTAGTCTGATAATTTTTATAACAATAAAAACAAAATCAAATGTAGTTTTATTCTATAATTTCAAAACATTTTTCTATGATAAACATTTTGAGATTACACAAGTTAAACACACAGCTGAATTAATTTCTTTCAAAACACAATACAGTGATAGTACTTTTGTAGACTAACTAGAGTCTGTGTTTAAATCACGGAGGCTTGAAAAACATGCTTCAAAACGTTATTTCAAAATTACTACAATAAACTACCTATCTTTCTGCTTTTGTTAATAAAATAATTATTAAAATCGGACATTAATTGACTTAACTGAGATAATATTTTGAAAAACTGTTGCTTTATGTTGGAAAATTAGAAGTGTCCGAATACTTTTGTCCAGGATCTGTAGATGTTTAAGACGTTAACAACCGTGTAAATAGTATATTTTGTGATTTGATCACCTGGCTTAAATGTGTGCACCACGCATGTGCTAATGAGATTTTCAGTGCCATCTGATTAATTTCTCGCTTGCTTGCAAAGCGAAAGAATGAGAAGAATTTATTTAAAGTGCTGCGTCACTTGTTTTCTGATCCCTATGTATGTACTATTGTTATAACTAATGCAATTTATTCAATAAATATTGCTTACACTAAAGCGAAAGAAGGATGAATATAAAATAAAATAAAAGTCGTTAAATAATCAATAAAGCAATTTGAATATTAGCAGATAAAAACTTTTATGCGATTAATTGGTGACCGAAACATTAAATCAGTGGAAAACATCTAGTCGCTATTATAAATGTTTTTACTTGAAATCGATATAGAGTGAGATATTCGAAGCCGTCGTACACAATTTAGCATTCTCAATCGTGTTTTCCCGCGACTGAAATAGATTTTAGTACGAAAACCTTGATTGGTCAGAAACGTCACATGAACATTTTCGCCATTTTAATAAAATTTTCAGTGCAGACAACATTGAAAATTGTAATATATCTTCTTTCAATGAATTTAAATGGATGAAACAAGACCATCCAACAGGTACAAATCCAAATGACAATATATAGACATTCTATTGAGTCTACAAGTATCACAGTTATGAAGTCATCGCCCTATCGACGAATAGATCCTTTGTTTTGGTTTTTATCAATTAAAACCTTGCAATCGAAATTTAACAAATTATTACCATTCATAGTAGTACTATTTTTCTTATTCTCACCTATCATGCTGGAGAGTATGGTGACACACTTTTAAGAGGCCAATAACATAAATTACAGTGTCTGAAGTGCACGGTCGCCAAAGTAACTATTTTGTATTGTGTCATTCAGGGCGACCAATAAGCTGTCACTGGCCCAAAGAAAAATGTCTGGGCAACTGGCCAATAGTCTTAAATATTTTTTGTTTTATTTTTAATGGTGATTTAAAAGTTTTCCAATTGTATGTTGCTTCTTTACCTTTCCTTAGGAAACCGCATGCCATGGATGGGGTAATGGTTAGCGTGCTCGCCTCGAGTGTGGTAGATCATAGGTTTGAGCCCCAGTCGGGTCAAACCAAAGACTAGCATACTGTATTTGTTACTTCTCCGCTAAGAAGGCAGCATTAAAGAGAAAGGGCAAAGACTGGTTGGCTCGGAATCAGAATAATGTGTCAGAGTGGTGCGACATGTCTACATGCGGACTGTTGTTTCAGTGAGCTAGCACTATAAAAATTCAACTCGGCATGTTGGTCTAGAACAAAGCTGACATCATCATCTCATTGAAAATTAACTTGTTCTCGTCATGATATAGCTGAAAAATTGCTGAATTGGCGTTAAACAAAATTCACTTGTCACTCACTCCTTTCCATAGGAGCACTCTTCTGAAGTTTCCCCGGAAGCTGCTTTCATTTCGTTGAGTCCCAAGTTCATTTTCGGCCCGTGCAGCATCCACAATTTACATATAAATATTGGGACGGATTTACCTTTATTTAAGAGAATGTAACGAATGCAGGGATTTATTAGTCCAGATGATAGCGACCATATATAATCAAGATCAGAAAATTGCTAGGTGGTACAAAAAATGTAGCATAAACAGCAGAGTTAAAAGAAGGGTGGGTATTTCTGAAAAGAGGTGGATGCTTGTGAAGACTGATTATTCTGATGATGATGATGTATACTGTATACTCCAGTGAAGCTGAAGTATACAGCAGGGTTAGAAATTAACTGTTGTAGTTACTAGCCCAAAGGGCTAGTAGAAGATATCAATCACTAGTCCTTAGAAATCCCAACTAGTCCTGTAGATGCGGCGAGCACCCTTCAGGATGCGAGTTGGCTAAGGGGGTCCGGATAAATGTTGAAAATCTAGATGCAAAAGCCTGCAATCTGAGAGTTTTTTGGAGTGACAATGTCTTTCTCAAAAAGACAGTTTTGAGGGTGTTTTTTTCCTTCAAATATGAAAATAATGAAATTTGAAATGATTGCCAATGAGATAGCTACCAAAGAACACAGGACAATGATTTCACAGTTTAGCCCTTCAATGATTAACAAAACCCATAATACCATGAAGCAAAATACTGTAAATGTCATACCCTTTCAAAGCACTTAAATTGTAGTTTTTATTTTAAGTCAAAAATTTGTTATTTAAACAGTTTGGATCAATAAACACATTTATCAATACATCAATTTTACATAGTTTTAATTGCTACCTACATGAAAATCTGCATTTTATAATCATTTTCAGTACTTTATTACAACAACAAAATATTTAAAACGATATATTTTAGCAAATATTATCATTGTTCTTCCTTTCCCAATCGCCGCGATTTGCAGATCGACACGAAGAGAAGAAACCATAATCTACGTTTTAAGACATTAAGTGTTATTTATTTGAAAATCTGGATTTAATAATCATTTTCCGTACTTTATTACAAAATTTGTTTATTTAAAACGATATATTTTAGCAAATATTGTCATTATTCTTTTTTTCCCAATCGCGGCGATTTGCAGATGGACATGAGGAGAACACGCCATAAATATTTTATAAATGAAATTATATTTGGTCAATGTCAAATTTGTGCTTGAATTTTGGAAAACAACTTAACTATTTCAAACGTTTGTGTGATCCGTCTTCCAAGCGTTTTAAGCAACGTAGTTTTATAAGTAATTTTCAAGTGCATGTTTGACACAGTTGTAAATGGCGTATCATAAAGGTCAGAAACGAACAGGGACAATAACGGCTTTCCAACTCTTCGTGATACATACCGGTCTCTATTTTTTTTACTAGCCCAAGCGGACAAGTACCTAGGAGATATGTGTTGTCCGTGGGGAAAATTACTAGTCTCGGACTAGCGGACAATCGTTAATTTCGAACCCTGTACAGGGCAATCTACCGTGAAGGACTGATATAATAACCTTAACTTGCTTAAGGCATTAAATTCATTAATAAAGATCCCTTGACCAATATCGTTTTTTATTCATTTTTCACCAAAAAAATGTCAAAAAGATTTGGGCAACCAATACAAACATTTTAAGGCCAACGAAATGAGCCAGAAACCAAAACATATTACTTGTCGAAAAAATAATTTCAGGGGCTAAAACTATATTAATGGTGACGATTTGCATGACTCGACACACCACTCACTGTTTAACTACAATTTAAGCTTGCCATATTCGATCCACACATTGATGATGAAGGGTGCATGTGCATATGCATATGTCAACTTAACTTAATTCAATACTATATACCAGTAGGAGCCTAGGCTATGGGAAGCAGTTAAGAATTTCTTTTTACAATGTAAAATACAAAAAGAAAAGATTTATTTAAAATGGTTCATGAATAGTCATTGGATTGTATTTTATTGGGTGTGTATGGATCAGAAATTCAATTTGGCTGACACCACAGGGCATTCTTTGACTAACAAAATATGAATAAAAAGTTTTTCTCAAAACCTACAAATTGGTTTGATCCCTGACAGTGCACAGTCTGTGACGTTAGCCACTAGCCGGTTGCCCGCGGTTAGTAAAATAACGAGAGGGCTAGTTAAAGCATTATAATGCTAGCCTGAACGGGCTAGGGAAAATCTATGACCTTTATCTACAAAGAGTATTCCGATAACTTCTTGGTATGATTATTTGTATGCATGAACGTCTCGCCGCTTTTAGTTTTCCCTTACAAATGCATTTGTCACGTTGTTAACCCCGTGGAGTTCACCTGAATCGAGTTCGGAATATGCTTTGTTTCATGGTTAACAAGAGAAAAATCCAGAGAGATTCCGCTTTGATAATACGACTAATTACCGATAAAAATATTCCAACAATGACCCACCTGCCAAGTAGGAAGAGCTCCGGACTCCTCGTACAACAGGGTGGTATATAAGACCCTGATTTATACAAGATAACGTTTTTGATCGATGTTCTTGGCTAATAAATGACTATTTCTAAATTTTTATCACATTTATTTCTCCTTGAGTCGACGGCACGCTTTTTTCGTTTCCATGTACGTTTCTGTCTGTACAATTTGATTTCGGAACATGAACTTTTTTTTAATAAAATGAAACACTTTCTGAAGAACTATGAAGAATAAAAAAGGAATTATTCAACAAAAATTAAACACAATTTACAAATGTATATCTTTTATTCGGGCTAGTTAAAATCAGGGAGGGCTAGTGAATTGTGGGACCTGACTTGCCCCCTGGGCTAGTTGTTGAAAAAGTTCTTGGCACAGACTGAGTGCATGAACTAGGTGAGTGATGCAGACCCGGATGAGCATCTAGTTTTGTTGTCCAGATGAGCGATGCAGACTTAAGTGGGCCTCTAATTAATGTTTTGTTGTCATACTCTAATTTTGTATTGAACGTGAGAATATTTACTTACCCGGTAATTCTGTCCTAATAAACAAAGCATAATTCTTATATTTACAGATCTAAACGACAAAAGCCTGCAGAAGATGGATTTTGGGAATGCAGTGTGTGCACATTTAGAAACTCGCCAGAAGCTTATAAATGTGATATGTGTGATATCAGAAAGGGAACCTCTACAAGGTATTTTGTGATAAAGCAGTGAAGTAATGTAATATTATGTATCATCATCGAGGGGATCTCGTTGCTCTGATTGTATGGTAGTTGGATTTTCAACTACCTATCACCACTAACGTGAATTAGAACCCTGTTCATGGCAAGGTGTGTTCGATACATTATGAGATAAAGTTTGTCAGTGACATGTCGGTATTTTCTCCGAGTACTCTGGTTTCCTCCACCAATAAAACTGACTGCAAGGATATTACTGAATTATTGTAAAAAGTGGCGTTAAAGCACTATAAAATAAACCTGTATCATCATTATTGGTATTTCTTACTTTGGAATCAATGAGAAATTAGTCTGTTTAATAATAATTTTCAAGTACAGAAAATTTAATTCTCTAAATGAAATCTGCTGGCACCAATGCAGATTTATAGGCCAGAATTTTTTTTTCCGATTTTGTGCAATAAAAAACAAATATCAAAACCTGAAAAAAAGGTTACGTTCCGGGGTCAAAATCCTTGCCACATGGAGTAGCAGCATTGTCAGACCCAACGGACAATGATGAAAAGATCACTAAAACAAAAAAGGTCCTCGTACAAAGAAATATATATTTTTGTGGATGTGAGGAATTGTGTAAATACAAACTTAATCACAAATAATCGATAACATTGCCTGACATCAGAGTAATTTTTGATAGTAAAAGTAAGAATGTTTGTTTGTGATGATATACATGTATATATTATCAATAGTGAATACAGACAAACTGTCAAAACTCAACTGTTACTTCATTGATACATGTTATATTTATGAACTTGCATATAATTATCATTTTCATTAAAATTACAAAAAAGGGTGCACTCGACTCGTAACCGCAAGAGATAAAGTTTACCAGTTGCTTGCTCATGGTCGGTGGTTCTCTCCGGGTACTCAGGCTTCCTCCACCGCTAAAACTGGTCGCCATGATATAACTGAAATATTGTTTGAAAGTGGCATTAAACACCAAAAATCAAATCAAAATCAATCATTAAAATTGGTCCAGAAATAAGCCCTTTTCAGATTAATCCATTAATTTGCCAGTTTAGTAGAATGATAATTAGGTGAGCAATACAGGCTCTTGAGAGCCTAAGGTTGTAAATTGTGATCCATAATCAGAGAAAGTCTGATGGTCATTGATCATATCATCTCCCAGTCCTGACGACGAGCACTGCTCCTCCAGCCCAAGACCAGTAGAACTTTGTTCGGACCAGTAAATTTTTCAGTTTTTATTTAGATATACAGTCAAACCTGCCGTAACGGTCACCTTTATATAATGGTCACCTGCTCATAACGGTCACTTTCGTGCTCTCCCGTTGCATTTTACTATATATTTTAATTCGATATAGCGGTCACCTGTTCAATGCGGTCAGCGGTCACCATTTATAAGTAATTTTCAGTGTAAAACCCTATGTATAACGGTCAATTTTATTTTAAAAATAATACCGGAAGTGATTTCGGAAGATCGGTAGATTTCTCAAATGTACCAAAAATCCTGAGGTGTTACGAAATATATTGACTAATTTAATTAAATAAACAAACACATTTTGTTTTATGAATCGTAAATGACATAAAGGACAGTTTATCCCCGGGCGTTATTGGGGATTTTTATTCATTACGACGAGATAGAAATTCACTCACCAAAAATATTTTGTATCTAGTGCATCATGTCAAAATCATCAACATCCGTAAATAGGAAAGCTTTGAAATTTGACAACAAAGTGAAAGCGATAAATCATTGTGATGTTGGGAAAAGTTGTCGGGCTGTGGGCGAGGAGATGGGTGTTGGTCATACCCAGATAATGAACATTCTTCAAAGAAAATGCGAGATTCTTTACGATTTTGAAAACAACGTTCCCAGTTCAACCTCGTGTTACTGGAAATTGTACTTTTGTTTATTAAATATCTTTATTTATTTATTTATTTGTATGTTTTATTCAAATCATATTGAGATAATTTCATCAACAATAAATGTAAACCAGAGTAAAATTACGACAGGAACAAAATAACCAGTAAAGCATTATTAAAAACATTAGATGTAATGAAAAATGTTTATTTACAACTAACGTGCAATATTTTGTAAAAAAATCAAAACCCTTCACATAAAGGTCACCTGTATATAGCGGTCATTTTGTCAATCTCCCCCAGGTGACCACTATAGACAGGTTTGACTGTATATATATATATATATATATATATATAATAAATTTAAGAATTTGAATGACCAGTAAATTGAAATTTTCCTTTCGAGGACTGATCTTCATGTAGTGGAAAAAGACAATGGCCGGGGAGGATTGGGATCCCATGAAACAGTTCAACAAGGCTACATTTCTGTGTATGTCCCAGGCCAGGACCAACAAGGCCACATTTCTGTGTGTGTCCCAGGCCAGGACCAACAAGGCTACATTTCTGTGTGTGTCACAGGCCAGGACCAACAAGGCCACATTTCTGTGTGTGTCCCAGGCAATGACTAACAAAGCTACATTTCTGTATATGTCCCAAGCCAGAACCAACAAGGCTACATTTCTGTGTGTGTCCCAGGCCAGGACCAACAAAGCTACATTTCTGTGTATGTTCCAGGCCAGGACCAACAAGGCTACATTTCTGTGATTGTCCCAGGCAGGACCAACAAGGCCACATGTCTGTGTGTGTGCCCAAGCCAGGACCAACAAGGCTACATTTCTGTGTACATGTATGTCCCAAGCCAGAACCAGCAAAGCCAAATTTCTGTGTGTATCCTAGGCCAGGACCAACAAAGCTACATTTCTGTGTGTGTCCTAGGCCAGGACCAACAAGGCCACATTTCTGTGTGTGTCCCAGGCCAGGACCAACAAGGCCACGTTTCTGTGTGTGTCCTAAGTCAGGTACCAACAAGGCCACATTTCTGTGTATGTCTCAGGCCAGGACCAACAAAGCTACATTTCTGTGTGTGTCCCAGGCCAGGACCAACAAAGCTACATTTCTGTATATGTCCCAAGCCAGAACCAACAAGGCTACATTTCTGTGTGTGTCCCAGGCCAGGACCAACAAAGCTACATTTCTGTGTATGTTCCAGGCCAGGACCAACAAGGCTACATTTCTGTGATTGTCCCAGGCAGGACCAACAAGGCCACATGTCTGTGTGTGTGCCCAAGCCAGGACCAACAAGGCCAAATGTCTGTGTGTATCCCAGGCCAGGACCAACAAGGCTACATTTCTGTGTGTGTCCCAGGCCAGGACCAGCAAGGCCACATTTCTGTGTGTATCCTAGGTCAGGACCAACAAGGCCACATTTCTGTGTGTGTCCCAGGCCAGGGCCAACAAGACCACGTTTCTGTGTGTGTCCTAAGTCAGGTACCAACAAGGCCACATTTCTGTGTATGGCTCAGGCCAGGACCAACAAAGCTACGTTTCTGTGTGTGTTCCAGGCCAGGACCAACAAGGCCACATTCCTGTGTGTGTCCCAACCCAGGACCAACAAAGCTACATTTCTGTGTGTGTCCCAAGTCAGGACCTGGATATTCAACACCTTATAGCATGATCTTTCTTTGTGTGCAGTGATTTGACTTAACGTGAGAGGTGGTTCATGTTTTGTTCCTATTGATCAAATTGTTGGTTATCTGTTTAAACTTTCTTTTCATAGTCTCAGACGTATTACTTTTTGGAAAAGTACCTAGTAATTATGTTTAGCTATGACAAGGAACAATAGAATTTCAAAATTTTAGAATTCCAACTGTGGTAAACTTCCTAGAAGACTCTCATATGACATTTAAGTTTCTCAGTGAATAGTTTGTTTTGCATGTATTTGTACACTATAGTACCAGTTTCTGACATTAATGACATAATCTCATGATGACGATAAACTTCAAGAATACCATTTTCATAAATTGTTAAATGTTAATACAGTATGAAGAATTCCAACTTTGGTAAACATTCTGAAAGACTTCACAATGACTAGAGGGAATGAAAATGGAGGTTGTAGTTGGCTTCTCTTCGCTTTCTTTTGAGGTCCACCTATTTACTTTGTGCTCATCTGGGTATTTTACAAATTACATGTTTAACATGTATGATGTTTTTTTACGAAGTTGCGATGGGATATAGTAACACTACCGTCCTTCCGTAACATCCTTGTGAACACTCTAGAATCAACATCCTTCAATGGATTTCGGCCAAACTTGGTACATGCTTAGTCCTTAAGGGAATCTGGAGCCCTATTGATTTTCAAGGTCATAAGTCAAAGATCAAGGTCACCAGGTCAAATGTTTACCACGTAATTACCTTGTGAACACTCTAGAATCAACATCCTTCAATGGATTTTGACCAAACTTGGTACATATTTAGTCCTTAAGAGAATCTGGAATCCTATTGATTTTCAAGGTCACAGGATAAATTTTTCACCACGTAATTACCTTGTGAACACTAGAATCAACATCCTTCAATGGATTTTGACCAAACTTGGTACATACTTAGTCCTTAAGAGAATGTGGAACCCTATTGATTTTCAAGGTCACCGGATCATTTTTTTACCGCATAACATCCTTGAAAGTTGTGAACACTTCAGAATCAACATCCTTCAATGGATTTCGACCAAACTTGGTACATACTTAGTCCTTAAGAGAATCTGAAACCCTATTGATTTTCAAGGTCAAAGTCACAGGATTAAATTTTTACCGCATAGCATCCTTGTGAACACTCTAGAATCAACATTCTTGAGCAAACTTGGTACATACCTAGTCCTTAAGAGAATTTGGAACCCTATTGATTTTCAAGGTCAAAGGTCAAGGTCTCCAGGTCAAATTTTTACCATGTAACATCCTTGTGAACACTCTAGAATCAACATCCTTCAATGGATTTTGACCTAACTTGGTACATACTTAGTCCTTAAGAGAATCTGGAATCCTATTGATTTTCAAGGTCAAAGGTCAAGGTCACCGGGTCAAATGTTTAGGCGAGAGGATACGCCACGCTTTGCGTTGCCCTTGTTTTTTAAACGATCGAACTTTAGTGAGATATCGTTTAATGCTAGCGCTCATGTAAACCGGAAGACACTGCTTTACACAACATGTGTCGCAACCTTCCGCCCAGACAAAACTATACTCCATATAGAGTCAATTGTAAGAGGGCGAGTAACTTAAATATCAGAAAGAGCATGCATGCAACATTCATATATTATAAATCCCCCTCAATATCGGGTACTTGTATGCACGTTTGCTCATCTATCAGTATTTCTTTGTTGCAACGCGGATTTTGCGGATGGATATTTCAATATCTAGAAATTGATATTGTGTTTGCAGCGCCCGCCCTTGTCCGAGTGACGCCCTACCCTTTGTGACTAACGTGGATGTCTTTTTCGTAAACACAAGTGCCCTTTTTATATGTGTTTTCATTTTTTGTCGCTTATATGTCGCCAGTTTGGTTCACATTTCGAACAACTGTTTCATGTTTACATTGTAGCGCCCCCTATCTAATTTGAATATGTCAAAGTTAAATTTAGAACATTAACTAATGTAACGTATATCGATCGATTTTCTGATTAGATTTCACGGTAATTATAAAAATTTGAACTTTGAAATTCATATCATTCACAATGCCTTCCCGGAAAAGACGTTTGAAAGAAAGTGGCAAAGGAAAACAAAAGTTTGACATCGTATTTTTCAACTTCGTAAGTCGATATAAAAAATGAGTTATTTCCCTTTGTTATACATTTGTACTTGAAACAAACCAAAATTAACAAAATCTAATATGCCATTTACATTATTTTATTATCAAAACACAATAAATCCACTTAAGTTTAATCTGAAATAAAACCCTGTCTACTTAAACTGAAACAAAGACAATATTTAGCAACAACCAGTTCTATACATTACCTGTAGTAATAACACACATGCGTAAATAGACATCCATTACAATACAGATATTTTGAAAAACTTTACAACATTGGTATAAAAAAAATTAAGATCAATTATATCAAATTTTGTTCTACTTTGGATTGAAGTTCATATTTTTATAGACAGCAATCTTTATTTTTTTAAGTAAATGAACTACAGATTAACCCATTAAATAGAAAATTAACTGATTCAGACCCCCTGACACTCCTAGAAAAAGACATAGTGGTCACAAAGTGGGCTTTGATAACAATTGGAAGTTAAATCGACCATGGCTTGAGTGTGTTGAAAATAGTATGAAGTGTTTCTTGTGTACCAGACACAATATGAAAAATGTATGGGCTACAACAGGATGTGTGTCACTTAGACTAGATAAAATTAAAGAGCACGAATCAAGTACTGACCATATTAACTCTGTAGCTATAGAAGCTCTGTGCATTAAAGTGCCCTTTTTCAGCCAACGTTTACACATAGAAGTGCCCTTTTCAGAAGTAGAACCCTACCCTTTTGAAATCCTAGCTAGAACACTGGTTTACTATGTAAGAGACTTTGATTTTCGTACTGCGTCTGAAAATTGACATTTGAACAA
>MJUT01064338.1:447025-471593 GCA_002080005.1 Gigantidas platifrons
ATAAAAATGGAAAGGACACAGATGTTGTCTTCGGAAGGCTATATATATATACAATGTATATCATTGGATAAAAGTTCATCGTCAGATCTATTAATAAGTGTTGTAAATTTTTTCAAGAGTCACATTCCCCTTCCACAAAAAAGACCCCATATAGAAAAATATTTCCCTTTTCCAAGGTATAAAATTAAACCCACAAATGCACTATATTTCACTTTGACTGTCACATTGATTTGCTTGCCCCTTCAAAACAGATGTAGTGTCTGGTAAACAGTTGATGGGAAATAAAATAATAATGTAATAGAATGTAAAACTGGGTTGTTGCATGTTATAGTAGTAGCTCCTACACCAACTGTTCTTTCCATTTTTGGCACTATTCAATAATTATATTAGTAGTTCCCCCTATATGTGAATAACATATTGATGTCTCTGGAGTTTGCTCTCAATTTACTATTTCAAAGTTTGACATCTTTTTCTAGAAGTATACTGATATTTTGCGATTGTGCATAGCATACAAAAAATCTACATGCAAGCATGTTCGATCATTTAACATCACCTTTGGTGCTTTCATTTGGTATTTAAATCTTATATATGTTATATGGCCTTGACAAATCCATTTAAACTTTCAATTCTAGGAACGGTTTATTTTTTTTAAGCTGTTGGAAGAACATGATCTTTCTTGTCTTTATTTTTCCTTTATCTGCCATAATTGAGAGAAAATGGTGCCCTGTGGAAAACATCAACCATTGATAGTATTGACATTGTAGTATGTAGCTGTTGTCACAGGTTTGCTAATTTTATTTTTTTCAATTCTGAGATGATTTTGAAAGTCAGCATTTTTCTTAGATGTAATATTTGTTTTTTACTGGTTAATTAGTTGGATCACCCTTTTTACCTGTGAAAACAGGTAAAATACAGAGTGTTATATCAACCATCATGTACACCTTAGCTGCTCAACATTGGATTATGTCATTGACAGTTATAAAAATACTTTGATGAGTATTAAATTAAATTGACCTATTTAATATGTACATTTACATGTGGGTCTTCAGGTCAAGTCAATAATACATGTAGTAGCTACATTTTTGTATAGTGTCAGTTTCTTTATTGTACAAAGTAAAAAAAAATCTATTTATTGTTAATAATTATAGTAAAAAAAAAAAAACCACCATGATATAGCTGAAATATTGTTGAACGTGACATTAAACACCACATCCCTAACCGCTATGGCTATGATAAAGAAAAAAATATATGTTGCTACACGTACATGTTGTAATGCAGGGCTTTCAATAGAAGCCGGTAGCCGGCGATTTTCGCCGTTTATTTAGAGAAAGACCACCGGCTATTTTGTTGAATTTTTTTTATTTCAATCATGTCAATATTGTTGTCGTGTTTCAATAGTAAATCTATATTTACGGCGCTTTATTTATATATTTTTTTGCTTCCTGGAATAACAGTTTTCCGATATACTGTTTAATACACGTTTTTTTCAATGGTCGAGAGATTTGTTCAGGACTAGTA
This sequence comes from Gigantidas platifrons, assembly GCA_002080005.1. Taxonomy (NCBI): domain Eukaryota; kingdom Metazoa; phylum Mollusca; class Bivalvia; order Mytilida; family Modiolidae; genus Gigantidas; species Gigantidas platifrons. Next base: position 448,544 of record MJUT01064338.1, read on the forward strand.
CTGTATCCCAGAGATTCCCAAACAAATCTGGTAAAAAATAAATTTGGTCCGGAAAACATTTGTTTCCACCGGACCGACTATCCAGTATAAAATACAGGGTTTGTTGTATAATAGAGCCCTGTTTGATCTCCAATTTGTCCATAATTTATTTTGATTAAAACTAAAGTGAAATGCCTGATCAAAACTCTTTTCTTGTATCATTTATCCATGCTTTGATGAAGTTCAAGGACATTCACATTGACAAAATTAAAGTTGCAATCTCAGAAATGCTTTAATGAACGAAAATATCAATATTTGAAATTATAAGTACAATGCCTTCCCGGGAAAGACGTTTGAAAGAAAATGCAAAGAAAGTGGCAAAGGAAAACAAAAGTTTGACATCGTATTTTTCAACTTCGTAAGTTGATAAAAAAAAAATGAGTTATTTCCCTTTGTCATATATATACTTGAAACAAACCAAAATTAACAAAATCTAAATATGCCATTTACAATATTTTATTATCAAACACAATAAAACTACTTAAGTTTAATCTGAAATAAAAACCTGTCTACTTAAACTGAAACAAAGACAATATTTAGCAACAACCAGTTCTATACATTACCTGTAGTAATAACACACATTCGTAAATAGACATCCATTACTTCTTCCTTCTGTATTGACGTCCAGGTTTGGACAACCAAGTATATAATTTGTACTTATATGCACCTTATTTGCACCCACAATATAGAATAATTAAAAATTTCGGATAAAAGGTAAAAAATAAACCAGTATGGCTGTATCCAATATTCTACATGTATATACAGATATTTTGAAGAAATTTACAGTTATACCAGTGTTGTGGGCAATACTGGTATAAATTGATCCATAATTTGAATAAGATCAATTATATCAAATTTTGTTCTACTTTGGGTTATTGTTTCCTTTTTTCTAGACAACATTCTTTATTTTTAGTAGAAACCAAAATGAAGCAAATGGACCACAGATTAACAGCTATATCATGGTACTTTATACAGCAACTCATGAAATATTTTAAGTAACATAAGAAAATTACCTGTAGACATTTTGGGAATAAATTTTAATCAGGGAGTAGACAGTTTCGGAAAAAAATGTCTAATTAACCAAAATTGACCTGTAGACATTTTGGGATGACCCCAGATTAACACATTAAAGAGAAAATTAATTGATTTAGACCCCCCCTGACATATTGCCCTTTTATTCACAGGTCGCAGGCATAAAATTGCCCCTTTTCAGTTTTGCACCCTGCCCTTCCTAAATCCTAGCTAGAACACTGACAAGAATCACTCTGGACCGGACAGGTAAAAATTATCGGAGGCAGATATCAATTTGGCACCAAATTTAAACATGTCTTTCGTGCAAAATACGATAGAGGACTTGATTTAGGCTTTTGGTAAATATTGAAACTTTTGAAATGGACAAATATTACAAGCTTTTTCCTGATTAAGACAAATGGTTGAAAAGATCCACTAAAATTTGTATTTATCTGTGAATTTAAATAAAATACTTTGCTTTATTTATTTAAAAAAAAAAATTCCACAAAATGTTTACTTCAAAGCAGAATTGTTTTAACAAACAATGTTCAGAAAAATATTAATATATACAGTTAGTTTGCATTACTAAAACGAGAAATGGAAAATTGGTAGCCCTTGGTTGAAAGCACCCACTGCAGGAAAAGCTTGATATTTTTTCGGTCCTGTGAAATTCTTTATTGAGCTTACTGATATTGCAGCTCTCCACAGTTGTTGATGGATATAAAAAAACAATGTTTTCTGGCACGTCCGGGGGGGGCTTTGCCCCCCCGGACCCCCTACAAGGGCACTGCTTTTGACCTGTTGGTAGCCTTTAGCGGCCCCCAAACCCCCGGCCGAAAAATGTTGGTGCCTTTCTCCACCTACTTTTTGGAAATAGCCTACTACTTCAAAACTTATTGAAAGCCCTGTAATGTACATGTACATTTATGTAAATGTAGACATACATGTATATTAAGACAATATTTGAGAAGTTCACTGATAAAGGCCTATGGCTGAAATGTAGAATATAAATATCTTGAACAACATGACTGTAACATAAATGGTTTTTGGTATCTTGAGTATATATTCCTGCAGAACCACGTTGTAGATCATTTTGAGCCCCAATCGGGTCAAAGTAAAGATTATAAAGCTGGTATTTGCTGCTTCTACACTAAGCATGCAGCATTATAATATATATACATAATATAAGCAGTCAGAGCAAAGACAGGTTGACTCAGAATCAGAAAAATGTGAGTTGAGTGACATGTCGACCTGTGGAGTGTTGTTTCAGTGAGCCAGCACGAAGTGTTTTGATCTAGTACAAAGCAGACATCATACAATGTATGTCATGTTCTTTTTTGTGATCAGTGAATTCAGTTTAGATGAGAGGTGATTGTTAGTTTTGTTGATATTGATGGAATTGATTACCATCACTATTAAAACTTTCTTTTCATAATCATCATTTCATTGAAATGTAACTCAGTTTCTCCATGATAAAGCTTAGAAATTGTGCACTTGGCATTAAGCAACAATCACTCATGATATACTTGCAGTATGCATTATACTAATTTATAATTGAAACACAAATTTGAGTTTTAAACACATGCTTAATTGTAGAAAATCATGCGTTCCAATCTCAAGACATAAAACTATAGACTAAAATTGGTGGCAGTATTTTTTGCTTCTCCACTTCAAGGCAAGCATCATATCTGATTAAATTTATATCTAGCATTGCTCCCCGTTTTCTAAATAAGGATCTAAACATCTGTGAATATATATTTTCCTGATTTTTTTTTTTTAAGCAAAATAAAATTTTGTGTTGGATTGCAAGTTTTAGTCATATACAATGTAAGCTTAGGGAGTGTTTTTATTTATATAAAAATATATTGGGTAAGGGATTTATATTGTACTTTTTATTATAAGAAAACATGAAACCTAATTAAATATAGATAATAATACCAAGATCATTGAAGAGATAAAATAGGGAGTGATATGGTCTTATGAATGAAATCTTACGGGTCATTTGATTTTGATGCTGGGTTGAAGTATCATCAATTATATTTGTATAGTATTTTGTTACTACTGTAGTACTTGTAGTAATAATAAACGGAAGTCATATTTAAATAAGTTTACATAGGCAGTGGTGTGTGAGGTGTGAGTAGAGTACGGTTATAATGGCTATAATATCAACGGGAAGTGGGAAAGGGAATGTGTATTGTGGCAAAGCTTGTTAAACTGTTCCTTTGACCTCTAGTACTCTCTGTGGTTTTCATTGAGGTTTTCTGTTGTGGTGAAAGTATATGATAGACAGTTCGTTGAGTAAATTGTCCTCATTCAGACAAATAATTGCGTTTATTTTCACACTACTATAAACTCTAGGTCTGCAGTTTCATACTTACTTACTGTACAGTGTATGAACATTGTCAACAATATATTGTTTTATGTACATAGTTAAGATTTGCCTATAGCTATTTCTCTTGACCTTTTACTGGGAGGGATGGGGGACTCAGTCCAGTATCCTTTTCATCAATATTCGATTCTGGACTGATGACTTGCATCAGAAACCAGTTCATATGGCTGTCTTATTTTCTGGGTGGCAAATTAAACACCTAATTTTCCACACCATTTCAGTTATATCATGGTAGTCTATAAGTATTATTGGTAGAGAAAACTAGGATTCCTTGAAAAAACCACTGGCCTGCCACATATAACTGACAAACAATATAAATCTATCTATCATGCGATAAGGGCATGCTGTCCATTTTTATACGACCACAATTATTTTGCAGTCATATTACAATATTGGTGCTCTGTTATCTGTCTAAAAACACAAAGTTCTTTCACAATAATTTAAGTTCCATTAGAGTGATTCTTCTGAAATTTGGAAAAAGGTTGGGATTTATTTTGCGGATTCTAGCCATTTCCAAACAAGAGGTACATTTGTTCACAAAAATGGACCTGGACATGTTGTGGTTGTATCACCAGTTGCAAAACCTAGCACTTCATCTGCATTAAGCAATAGGTACCGGTATAACTGGTTGCATGTAAAACCAGAATTTCTACAATTGAAAAAAAAAATTGAAACTGCTATACAGCTGTATTGGACTTGTAAATGCATATGTCTACAGTTTTGAAAGCTTAAAAAATGTATGCTACATGACATGTATAGGAAATCAATGTACCGGTACAGTCATTTGATTTCATTTTGTTAATTAAAGCCAAGTTTGATATCTTCAATATTTTCAAATTGAATACATTTACCATGTATATATGTTATAAGGGTTTGGAGGTGAGTGAGTGATTATTGTTTAATGCCAATTCAGCAATTTTTCAGCTATATCATGGTGTAGAAGGGTTCGGTTTGACCTCGTTGACATGGGTCTGAAACATGGATTTTCTACACTACAGTTTACTATAGTGACAATTTTGTATTAATGAATGGGATGATAAAGGATGCTGGGTAATTATATAACTAAATTAAATACAGTCTTAATGTAATGACATTTTTATTATGTCAACTTTTATTCTGTACATGTCACCATGCTTGAGTGAATTTCCATGCTTGAATGTATGCATGTATACAGTATATATATTAACTTGATTTAAAATGAATGACAAATTATAAAGGGACAAGTATGATAGCCTACAACTTGCAGTAAAAACTTTCTCTGAAAATTTAATTTACTTTTCTGATTAATTGGGCAAAGACATGTAAGGTAGAAATTAAAAAAAATAATTTATACCATTCTGTTAAGAGGTTTGAGATTTGTTTAATTAACGGGCAATCCTACATTTGTTCTTCCTTAATATGCAGTGTCCATTATTTGTTATAGGTCCGTCTTTAGAAGGGACATATTATGGTATATCATATTGCCTGTCGGCCATGAACATGTCACATGTTTACTCTACCTGCCTCGATCTATTTTCTCTCTTCAAACTTGATATGATTAGGAATGGTGGTCTCAGTATCTTTATCTTTTTTATGGTTTTCACTTTTGTCTTTCCAGATTTATGAGACTTTCTCCCAATAGTCTGTTTCAGACATGCTGACCTCTAACCTCCACTTTACCTGGACAGGTATTTCTCAAACTTGAACAGATTATTGAGAACATAGGTTTAGAGTCTGTACTTTTTATACACCCATTTCGAGACGGGCCGTATTATGTGATTTGGTATGGTGGGCTGCAGGCGTCCACACAGGTTTCTGCACAATAACTTTAGTTCTGTATATCGGATCTTTACCAAACTTGGCCACATGATTCCCCTGTGGAAGGGCAAGAACATTATTTATTTTGGGATCATTAGGTCAAAGGTCAAGGTCACAATTACTATAAATAGCATTTTTGACAACAGGGTCGTTTCTGCACGATAACTAGTTTTGTATATCGGATCTTTACCAAACTTGGCCACATGATTCCCCTGTGGAAGGGAAAGAACTCTATTTATTTTGGGGTCATTAGGTCAAATGTCAAGGTCACAATTACTATAAATAGCATTTTTGACAACAGGGTCGTTTCCGCACGATAACTAGTTCTGTATATTGGATCTTTTAACAAACTTGGCCACATGATTGCCCTGTGGAAGGGGAAGAGCCCTATTTATTTTTGGGTCAAAGGTCAAGGTCACCGTTACTATAAATATAATTTTTGACAACAGGGTTGTTTCCACATGATAACTTTAGTTCTGTATATTGGATCTTTACCAAACTTGGCCACATGATTCCTCTGTAGAAGGGGAAGAACCTTGGGGTGATTACCATTATACCGTTTGATAATTTATATAGACAGGCATATTTTGTGATGCACACATTTCTTGTTATCAATGTTATGGGACTGTATAGAGACGTACATCTATAATATGTATTATGCTCTTATATGGTGCAGCTGTTTATTCTATTTCTGTGCACACTGTACTTGGCAGCTTTCAGCTCTATTAAATTATATAGGACAGAACCTTGCTGTTCATTAATCCTCCTTATTTATCACTTGAAGGAAATGTATTATTTTTGACATTTAATGAACTTTCCATATATTTATAAAAAAATATATTTATATTTATATGTTTACCCAGAGAACTGATAACTGCTACACCTTCTAAAATCATTATACTTTTATAAAGTAAGCCTAGAATAACGACTTTATTAAGAAGGGTTTAGGGGTACATGTGTTTTCTTTTAAGCTTCCAAATAACTTGTCACATTTTATTCCCCAGCAGAAAAAAAATATCTGCTTACATTACCTAGATAATATACAGAACAAAGATGTGACTTGAACAGTGCTTGTCCAAAATGGCAATAAAAACGGGCAGAAACAAAAACTGACGGTCAAGTACGGGCAGACACGGAAACTGACGGTGGGTCAGTAGAGTTTGCAGAAGCACATGTATTTTTTATTTGTCGTGATTGAATTACATGTACATGTGTATGTTAATTGTTATTCCTAGTGAGGTATATGCACTTAATTAACAATGAAAGATTTTTTTTGTTTTAGGAAGCCTCGTTTGAATTCTCAGTTGGTTGCACAGCAAGCGGCCCAACAATTTACACCAGTAGCACCACCAGCAAAACGGGAACGAAACTCAGCTGGTCCAGAGTTAAATAGTGATTTTGAGTTTAGTGATAACAGTAACCAAGGAAACATTTCTCATTTATTTGAAGAGCCTTTAAGCAACTTAAGCAACAATAATATTTTAGATCACGATCTGGATTCCACCGAACATGCAGAAATTGTTCCTGAATATATCAAACCTGAAAAACATGAAAAGGAAAAGTTAGAGAAACAACATAATGTTAAGCATGAAAAACTTGTAAAGCCTGAAAAAAAGCCAAAGAAGATCAATAGGTAGGTTTTACAGGTGGTTTAGAGCATTTGAATTATTGACTATGCTTGATGTCTGTTGTCAGTGTCAGTATGGAGCCAGCTTGTACCTCTTACCATTTCAAAGACACGAGCAGATCTAATGGGACCAACACCCCAAAATTTAGATTTTGTATTTTAGGAATGGTTTTGATAAGGATTTTTTCTTTAGATTCCTTATGAAATTTCCTGCACGAGTCTTCAAAACAGATTTGACATACCTCTTAGTCTTATGGTTTCAGAGATTTGCAGCCAAAAGGGACCGATTCTAAAAATAATAACTTCCTTATATTATTTATTAAGTCTGATTTATGTGCAATTTTTTTTCCATTTGTTGCCTAAGAAAAATTTACTGCTTATAGTCATCCTACAAATTTGTTGTCGCTCTTACTATTTCTAAGATATGAGGGGCCAAAACGGGCCAATGCCCAACATTTTTAATATTTTGAATTTTAAAATCAAATTTTAATGGTTTTATTCTTCAATTCCTTCCTGTATGTTTTAAGCAGAACTACCCAATGATATCTTTTGTTTGATAATATACTAATCATTTTCAATAAAACAAGTGCAGGAGGAACTCCTTGTTGACTTGCAGCAGTTGTAACATGTTTTACAATGTATTTTATTTGGTTAAAGTCACGAAGGCAATGAGTTTGCATTATTTAAATTAATACCATGGATACATCATACATTTGTACATGTATCTTTATGTAAATATAGGACAAGTCATGGAAGACTAATACAATTTTGACCTTGACTTTCAAATAATGAGGTCATCATAATATAATGATTTTTTGAAAGGACATGTCCCTACCTATCTGTTGTCATGATACATGATATTACATTATATATCAAATATGATTTACCATTTGATTGAAAATACAGGAAATATGTTATAGTATACATCAACTATTGACATTTAAATATTATAACAAAAAAACTTCTCCAATAAAAATTGTCTAGATTTGACTTCAGATAGTTAAAGTACATTTACCAGTCCAACTTCCTTGAATCCCTTCACTAAGATTGGACCAGGAAAAGTTTCTAGATTAGTCAGGTCTGATTAACACATACAGTTCATCGAATTAGCGATCCAGCTTGTTTCATGGCCATACTAACATGAATCATTTTCACCTTGTTACACAAGAAATGTGCTATTTTACATGGTACAGATATAAGTAACATGTTTTTACAACCTTGTACAGCACGGTTTTACATGTAACATAGCAATAGTTTTTCGTGTTGACATCCATTTAAGTTTATGCAACAATGAAGGGAAACTTTGTGTGTGGGTATCCAATGATAAAATACTTGTGGCTTTAGTATTATGACCACAGAGATACTGGAGATACATTTTGTATTTCACCAATCCACATTGACTTTAAAATTTATATTCATACAGTGTATATATACTAGTAAAATCAAATGAATTTTAGTGACATTTAAAAATAAAAGAAAAAAAGAGAGCATAAATAGGAAAGGGAACCATTTAAGATGATTTAAACTCAAAGTAGGGCTGATTGTAGCCAAACTGTCAGATTCATACAAGTGATGATGAATGCTACATGTACAAATGTACAGGTTAATAGTATTTCTGGTATATATTATTGATGGGATGTAAGCTACTAAACATTATAGAGAAGAAACACTTGATTCAAAATGATTGTAGTTCAGAGACAATTCTTGTTTTGTTCATAATCATTTATAATTTAATGAAGCTGACATCAGTAATTCTGCTAATCTGACATAATGGTACATTTATTTTATTGTGTGTTTGTTATACATATGTTTTGTACTTGTGTACACATATTGTATACATTGTACATTAACTCAATAGTTGTACAGATGTAAATTGTAGAACACATGTAGGTAGATACTATTCCCTACATAGTTACCGTAGATCACCTCTCACTACTCATGTGTACCAGGTACAGTTGATGATGACAGCATCAATAAACAATTTGTACCAGTAGTGAACATATTATGAATGTACACATATTTTTTTGTAATTGAAGAAATTAAGAAAATTACCTCAAACAAGTACATGTTGACAAATTTGATGACCAATTTTGACTAAGAGATGACAAATATTTAATTTGCTCCTGAATTATAAACAATATTAAATTAGAATAATTTTACTTTGAAAAACTGTTTGATGTAGTTTATTGATAGATATATGAAATATATTTTATATGTCAATTACTCTGACAGTAAGTACATTGATTCTACAATTCTTCTATTTGAGTAGTCATATTGTATTGACTTATTATCTTTGTGATATATAGTCACTGACTGTATAAGGTCTCCTGGTCACCATGCTTTCTCATGTAAGAACTTAAGTACTGCCACTCATGGACCACAATGTGAACTTCCTTAAAATTGTTTTTGAAATTTCTTGAATGTAATTTGTGACATTCTTTTTCTTTCTTAATCTGTAGCATATTTGACATTTCAGGATAAACAGAATATTTTAGCTATTTCATTTCAAAAAGGGCCCACTTTCCAAAATTTCACATATTTGGAACCTTCAATGTATATATAAAATTTTATTTTTCATCCAAATTTGATGTGTTTTTTTTTTCTTTAAATTAATTGTGCTGAGTGCTTCTGATATTGAGAGGTTTGCTCTATCTCTTTAAGGTTACAAGTGGCAAATAAAATAAAGAATTTGATAGAAATATATGTCTAATTAAATATATAAGTAGAATGATCTTAATATATATTGTAAAGTATCTATTGACAAAAAAGAATAATTTAGATGATGGTGGTTACAAATCTCACAAACCACAACACCACAAACCACTCATCTACATAGCCTGCTTACTTAAAACTTCAAAACACAATTGAAAAAGAAGACAAAGAAAGTATGTAAGTTTGTGAAAATGTAGGTCCTGGTCTGAGACAGCAGGTCTTTCAATAAAGGGTGGTACCAGGTACTTTTACCCACCTAAAATAGTCTTTGACACCTCCTGATTTTAAAGACTTGTATAAGAAATTCATAAATAATGTTTTAAATTTTAATAAAAAGTACTGCCTGTAAATAGTGAAGTATTGATACAGTTGAAAAATATTGAAAGCCCTGGGACAGGCAAAGAGACATGGCAGCATTAAATATCTTCATCTTAATTAAATTTCCCATGCATTGATATTGACATGTACATGTATGTGTTTACAAGATATTTTTTAATCATGATGACATGTAAGCAATTAAGAATAGGGCAGTGAGACACCTGTTCTGTCTAATATCTCTACAACATTGTTTAAATACTTGGTTGAGTCATTCTCTTTTGCATAGAGTTGTTTGTATTTTCCAGCAAAACAACTGTTATATATTTGTACATTTTTGACAAACATGTTGACATTTTATGTCAATTAATTTCAATCATTCATGAAGCCTTTCACATATGTTTGACCCAAATATATATATTTAGGTACCATGTGTTAATTGCATCTTTTTCTTGATTTTTTTTTTAATTTCATCTTCTGGAAAAGTTGCAAATGTATTTATTAAGTGTTTACAGGTACAAATGCATGTGTGCATGTATATGCAGCAGCATAATGTTATGTACATGTATGTTGCAATATCAAAGTTTTACTGTTAGCTAACAAATGAATGCATGCTCTACTCTAACATGTCAAACTTCTGCTCACACTTGTGACAGTAGTTCAATCTTGTTTAGGGGTTTCAGTCAACTTCATCATTAAATTTCCTGAGAAATTCAATAAGGTATGATGTTTTGTAACTGAAATGGTTACATTATAATTAGAGGAACTTGTATCAACTTTGTAACAGTAGTGATGTTATCCAGGATTATTAATACATTGTATGTAGATATACATGGCAGTCATTTAAAAGTTGAATGAGTTTAAATTCTTATACATTGTATGAGAATTAAAAAAAAAAATTGCAACAAAAATTAAGATACTTTAAAATTAGTGAAAAAAAAAACCAACATTCTATTGAGGAAAAGTGTTCATGCACGGTGTTTAAGCTCATTAAACATTTTATCCAACACTGATTAAGTACAGGTTGTCCATCTCTTGTGGTTCCACCTGTTTGCTATGGAAACTTGTTTTACAAGAGGAGTGGCCACTGATGAGTGGTTGATTTTGAAGCAATTTACCTATCTAGTGCTCTATTGGCCATACATATTTGTAAAGAGCCTCTTATAAGGGTAATGAGCTTATATAAGAGGGGACTAGTATTAGTGGTTGATTTTGAAGCAGTTTACCTATCTAGTGCTCTATTGGCCATACATATTTGTAAAGAGCCTCTTATAAGGGTAATGAGCTTATATAAGAGGGGACTAGTATTTGATTAATTATACAGGTATACGTTTGCCTCCTGAATAACTGTTATCAACAGACATATGAATTCATGTTCTTAATGATGTCAAACATGGCTGGTGGTACTAGTGGAGCAGGAACTACTTACCCTTCCATGAGCCCATGACTTCACCACCAGTTTTTAATGGTATTCAAGTCACTCAGTCAATAGTTTTGTGTATCATGTTTGTGTTTTTTTCCTTTTTCTTTTGTCCATGGCATTGTGTTTTCAGATGACCCCTTCAAAATATTCTCCATTGAACATGTTTATGTTTATATATTTAGAATTGTTAGTATAAAGTGTGAAACAGGAATATTTTCATTTCTGTCCTGGGATGTTGCTGTATTTATATTATTCTACTTGTTTCCTGTTGGTATATAGTTGTTGTGCCGTATTGGTATTAGTTTTTGCCGTATTATTTTTCGTTCCTAAAAGTGTAAAGTAATAATATAAGGGTTCACTGAAACATATTTTATTTCAATGACGATTTTTATGCTCAAGATTATTTTTTAGTTTTGATGGACTCTTAATGAATATTGAAAATAAAGAAATTGATATTGAAAAAAAAAAATACCCTGCCTCCTTTCCTTTCCAGAAACCAAATACATGTATATGCACATGCAAATTATTTTTTTATCATAATTTTTTTCTAAGAATTATGGAATTATTTTCTGTTTTTTTTCTGGATAACTCTGTTGTATTATAAAATGTCAATAGGTACATGCTACATTTTTTGTATGTGCACACCTTCGTTTGATGATTCTAAGAATTAACCTAATTTGAACACTTTCAGCTTTAGCCTGTATTAATGAGATACCAGATGGTATGTAGCAAACATATCATACATGTAAACAATATCAATTATTAACAGCCATACATTTGTTACCTTTATGTTCTTATGTAATGAATATCTATGGGCTGATAAAAATCTTTGGTCTTATAAAATCTGGCAGAAAATCATAATTAAAAGCCTTGCCCTTGTAAATTATAATTGTAATGATTAAGATATGAGTCTTAACAATAAAAATTGAAAACTTTTTTTTATGTTAGTCATATATTAACCAGTCTTTAATCATATTTCCCTAATAATTAAATATAATAAATAATTACTTAGCTTTATTAAATGTTTTATTGCCGTCTGTGACAGTTAAAGTTTATAGAAAGGGGATTGGATCTGCAAAGTGACACCTGTTTGAAAATGAGAATGAATTGATAGAAGACATTAATATCATTAATGTTTTAAAGGCTGATGATCACACATGTCTATTTCAACATCTGATTTATACTATTTCATTAAGGTTTTGAAATTTTATTACATCTAAACACATGAGCAATCTCTATTGAAGGATAGAACATTTATCTGTATAATGTCTGTACATTTTCTTCAATATCAGAGATTCAGAATCTTTGATCCAAAAACCAATGACCAAATTTACCTGGGTGGCCTCCCTGCCTGCACATCTGTCTGGGGGGAGGGGGGTCAACATTTGGTATCCAGTAGATATAATCTTCTATATATCAAAGGAGTGTTATCATAAAGAACCTTAGTCAGATTTAAAGGTACATGTAGTAATTTATGTCAAGATATATAATTGATATAAATATGAAAAATGGACCACACTATAGAAGATTTTACCACATGAAATAAGACAATTTATATCTTTAAAGTGGTAATGAAATAGTATAAAATGTTTTTATGTTTTTTTTCTTTTCTAAATATACATGAATATCTATAGTCAGCTTGGTTGTATCCCATTGAATCTGTTGTGATTAAAGACACTGAATTTTAAATTCATTGCACAAAATAGTAACTAGTAAACCTGGAATCAAAGTTGCACATTTAAGGTAGCACAACAGTCTGATTTTTTTCACTCCAATCAAGAGTCTTTGAAGGTTCATATCTCAGCAAATACTTGATGGATTTTTAAAATTCAAGATTCATCTTGTAGCTAAAATGTGACTTTATCTATCTTAATTAATTTATATAATATGCAGTTAATAATAAAAAAGTTATGGCTAATAAAATACAAAAAATGCACTGTATCAGCTTGGATAAAAATAGCACATTCATGTCAACACCCAATTAAATTTTGTTTTCAGCCCTTTAATTAACCATGCACAAGCTACAAAAATGTGTCTCAGATTTTTGATATATGCCTCCAATCCTTAAATAAACTATTTCATCTGTTGGATGCCAACATCATGTTTCCCCTTTGTTCTTTCAAGAACCATAAATTTCTTAAGAAACAAATTATCCAAAAACTGGGACACAGTTTTGTAGAAGATATCCCTCTCAACACTTATATATCAAATTCAAGTCCATAAAGGTGCTAATTTTCATTTAAGTTCATATTTTTCATGTAAATTAAACATGCAAAATTGCCACAAAACTATATATCCCACTTCTGGCCCCTGTCAATATGCAATAGACCTTCAAATCCCATTGGGAACACCTCAGAAGTGACCTTACATCTTTAATTGATCAGAGGAACCATACAGTTTGTGTGTTTATACACTTAAAGCTATTGTTTTTGCATTATTTGTGCACTGTCCATCCCTAAACAGCACTTCTTTGGCATTTTGGCGGGAGTTTGACGTCACAGGTCTGACCCACATCTGGAAGCTAGCAAGTTAATATGGACAAGCTCCTCCTCCTTCCAGATCAAACAAACACAAGGGTGACAAGTTACATGTTGTGATCATTAACAAGACCATATTAACATTAAAATAAACGGATCCATCTTTTTTTACCAAGAGGATGTTATTAATTCATGTTTCTTCATTTTATGCAATAGTATAAATAAAAAGTAAAATTATTCTTTTACATATGTAAGGCAGAAGACAACACTCCTTCTGAAAATGGACTCTTCCATAACAGACCTTTTGAGAAATCAAAATTTGTCCTACAATTTACATATATCTTTTGTTTTGAGTAAAACAATCTTTAAGAAATGCCTAAAGTTCCAAACAGGAGACCATCTCATATATAATTGTACATAAATGTAGATATGAAAAATATAAAATGAACTAATAATTATGTTGTGGTCAGAAGTGAACAGCTGGACACATGTAATTAACACAGTGATTGATAGATAAGCCCCTCCCACATATTTATATTATCATACACTTTACCACATGCTTTTGTTTACATAATTTAATTATCAATTTACTCCTTTATGATACAAGATAATGACAGTAGGATTTTTTTTAAAACATTTATATATATATATGAACTTTCAAAAACTGCAATAAAAAAAAAATTCATTAAAAATTCATAATTAGACTGTTGTGCTACCTTAAATTAAAGATATGACAGGCACTCATAAATTATGATTATCACATGATTGCAGCCATTGCAGTCTCCTGTAATTATGTCTCCCCTTTACCGAAAGAAGGGAAAAAAAAGAAATGAGTTACCTGTTCAGAACGTTTTTTCTTCAGACCCAATGTTTTTTTATTTTGTATGTATATGTATTCGGACAGGAGAGAGTGTCTCATATAAGAATGAGGTTTTTCGATTTTGACTTGACCTTTGGCTACAAGGTCAAATGAGTAATTCTTTTATGACCGCAAAAATTTAAGGGATATGATAGACAGTTACATGTATGGTTTGAGCATTGTACTCAATACATGCCTCAGACAGGAGGCAAGGCAACTGAATAGGAATGAAAAAATGTAAAAAACCAAGGTGTTTTCTAAGCACAAAAAAGAAGCAATTGCATAAACTTGTAACAATGATTAGTGTGCTTGCCTAGAGTGTGGTAAATCATGGCTTTAGAACCCGTTCTGATTAAACCAAGGACTATGAAATGGGTGTTTGCTGCTTCTCTGCTAAACATGCAGCATTTAAGAGTAAGAGCAAATACTGGTAGGCTTCAACAGATTCAGGATAAGGTGTCCAGTGGAGCAATATGTCTACCTGTGGGCTGTTGTTTCAGTGTGCTAGCACTATGAAAATCCAGTTAAGCATGTAGGTCTAGTACAAAGTGGATATCACCATCATCTCATTGAAATAACTTATTCTCGCCATGGCATGATAATAATGCTTGCTCTTTTGGCGTTGAACAACAATCACTCACTCGCTCTAATATGAGGTGGTGTATATTCATACTTTTCTGGTTTTCATGTTATTTAAATCAAGTAATACTTACTTCATCCATCCGATAATGATCTATGCTGTTTCAACAAAGGATTGAAAGCAGTCATTGTGAACAAATATTGATTCATTCATAATATTCATTCTTGTTTATTTCAGAGCCCCAAAAGTTAAGAAAAGTGAAAAATTAGAAAGATCTGAAGAGAAAATGTCTGTCACAGTGAATAATGTTACAGTGATAATAACAGACTATGTTCCTAAAACCGTGAAGAAAGAAAGACGGACTTCCACAGAAACAAACAATCAGGTTGACAATAGTGACAATTCTTCTGTTTCAGGGGGAAGTAACTGTACAGGAGAGGATCTTTTAATGGAGAATCATCATCATCATCATCATCATCATTGATATGTTTTAATAATTTGATCATTAACCTGTTGACATCCTCACTATCATTTGTATTATGTGTATATTTTGTTCATTTTCATCATTTTAGAGTTATTATAATGATCTTTATTAAATGTAGTTAGATACATGTTCACTTACATCATTTTAGAGTTATTATAATGATCTTTATTAAATGTAGTTAGATACATGTTCACTTACATGTACATGCAAAACTATATATGTTTTGGTACTTTGATTTTTTATCAAATTGTGATAATGAAATAAAGTATAAAAATGAATACCAAATGTCAAACAATTTTCTATACCAACTTGGTAACCTGTACAATGTTTTTGACAAATCGGTACAGTAGTCCTCCTCTTATTACTAGGGCACTCCCACCATATACACCCTCTTACTTGTCTTATCAGGCCAAATTTGAGATGCTATGAGATAGTAATATACTTCTGAATTGTCTCTTCAAGTGAGGTCACCCCTCATTTCAGAGGACTGGCCTTAATAGAGAGGAACTATTGTATAAAAACAAGACATTAGGTATAGTTCAGCCCCATTTTACCACCTCCATTAAGTACATAATAGCAACAGAACACTGTTCTTCAGTTGATTTAGAATGGAAAATACCTCATGTTGATGTACATAGGTAACTATGATTATCAAGGTAAATCAAATCAACTTCTTGCCCTCAGTTAGATAAAAGTCTATGTGAAGTCTTGTGTGTCATTCATTCATTTAGGTTGGCTTTTTTTCTCTGTGTGTAATACTCTGAAACTACTGACATGTCTGTCCGAGTTAAGAACCTTTTTTTTTCTATTTACATGTCAATGAGGGACATGGAATATTTGTCTTTCACAAAAGATCTTATTTTCCAATTTTTACACCTCTTAATCATATTTTGAAGAAAGATTTATTTGATTTTGAATGTGTAAGCCATAATGATTTCCCCCAAATAAAGAGTAGGCACATTGTGACCTCTACAACAGGCTAAACATTTTGTCTCTATCCAATTCTCAATAAATTTCCAGTAACAGTCGTCCTATCCCTCCCTTACTTTTATATGGTTTCTGGAAATTGTTGAACTTGATCATGATCTCATCCTGAATATGTATAGAATAGTTTATACTAGACATTAAACAACCAAACAACCAATTGGTCAGTGTTGTGCGGTGATGCAGGTCCTGACTGGAATTTGGTCTTGTTTAGATGTAAATATTATTATATTCCTACAGAATTGATGTGTATTTTGTTAATATGAACATTGTGAATCTGTAAAATTTGTAAAGCTACATATCCAAGTTATAGAATGTGTAAATGATACAAAGTGGTGTGTACAATACTTTGTAAATAGTTTTAATCTGTTACCATGGTTACCAGAAATTGTCTATGAATATTGCAAAATTTGGCCAGTAATTTTAGATAAAATCTCATTGTCATTCATATGGAATTATTTTTCATGGAGTTTGTGGTATCTTCAATCAGAGACACGTAAGATTTGAAATTTTCATATGTGTACATTTTTTTAGACAAGTTTAGCACTGATATTTATGTACTTGCCAAAATAACATTTCACTTTTGGTCTGCTGTTAAAAAAGATGCCTGTCTCAGACCATTGATTGAAAAAGAGAACATCAATTCATTTGTATTAAATTCAAGAATATTCTTGTCACAGACCTGTCATTGATTATTTTTGTAATTTTCTTCTTGTTCAGTGGAAATTTAACTTAGATCCCCACACTATAGATACATGTAACTTCGTCGATAGACCCATTCAGCTTTGTTATTCTCCATACTAGACATTTTTATCTGCTTGTTTACATATATAAATGTTGTTCATCTTACACTCAGTGTACTACAGTATGGAGTATGGTGTTTAACGCCACTTTCTACAATATTTCAGTTACCAGTATATCGTGGCAGTCAGTTTTGCTCGTGGAGGAAACCACCGACCTGACGCAGGTCACTGACAAACTTTATGACATAATGTTGTATCCAGTACACCTCGCCTGAACGAGATTCGAACTCACAACGTTAGTGGTGATAGGCACTGATTAACAGTACTTCATAGATAATTAAACTGTGAATATAACATGATATGTATATGTACAAACTAAATGTACCAAATACTTCATATTAGAAGTACATAAATGGTATGATTTAATATGTGCTAGAAGTTAATATGTGCTAGGATACAGATCTGATACCTTTTAAACAGTTTTTAATATGTGAATTCTTTTTTCTGTAATATTCATGATTTTATGAGATGAATTTGTACATTTTCACAAAACATGTATTTGTACATATATAAAGAGTGTGTATGTCTATTATAAGTTTATTGACATATAAATGTGCTAGAGAGAGTAGGAAATGTGTAAATATGTTATATTTTGCCTTTTTATTTAATTATGAAAGAAGAAACTGGTTATATGTCTACCAGTGTATGTCTTTTATTGAAATAGACATGGCAGTCTGCAAAACATGTGAAATTTTCAAGTTTTGTTGTTTTTTAAATCCTGCCTTTAAAAACAAAATTTTTACTTTCCAACATTTATTTATTTATTACACCACTCTATTTGCTGGGTGTTTTGTCATCAAGTTTATATAGAAAGATTCTGGAACATTGATAGATGTAAATACTCTTAAATAACATGATTGATATTCAGTTTTTAATGCTTAATTAAATTCAATTAATAAATATTTATATATCAGAATTAAAAAAAATGTAAAGATTCTGACTGTTAAACATTAATTTGATTTTTAGCTACCCTGACTTGGCGTCCGTCTGTCTGTCTTTAAATTTTTATGATACTATAATTACTGTGTTTCGATAGAGACATACACTAGAATTGAATTATTATTATTAATTTGTATAGTACCTGTTGTTATTATATTTTTGGATTTGTTGACGACATTTAAGATGTGAAGGACTGCCATTGGTTCTAATTTAATGGTAGTTGAAGTCACATTCACGTGGATCTCTTCCTCTAATATGGAGGTAAACTTGATATAATGATAAAACTTTATGTAATAAAGTTAAACAGCTACCTGTGACAGGTTGTGATTTTCTCCACAGGTAAGGCTGTTCCCTCTGCACCCTTTTCCAATATCAACTGAAATATTGTTGAAAGTGGTGTTAAACACCCATAGTATTAATCTATATTAGAGATAGCAATTCCTGCTGAAGAAAGTCAAGTCTGTTAAATTTAACTTAGCCAAAATAGATATGTTAATAGTAAAACATGCACAATATAAACTAGAGGATATGTACTGTTGAGTCAGGGTTTTTTTTGTGGGGGTGGGGAGTGTCTGGAAAAATTTTGAGTTTTACCCCGTAAGTTAAGTTTAAGACCAGAAAACACTCGTACGACTGTCATACAAATAAATATAGGAAAATCATATTTTTTGGCTTGAAATTTCTCAAACATAATTCAGATACCTTGTAACTGCCTTTAGGAATAATGATTCTGAATTATGAAGTATCGCAAGGACAATAATTTATATTTTTGTGGTTGATTCATGAACTATATTTGTTTTTTTTTTAATTTTGTTTCACTTACAAGTTTTCTAGCAGGATTGATTAATTCTTGGAAGAAATATATTTGTGGTATACCTTTGATATTCAAATTGTATTTTATTGTTTTGTTTTATGAATTAAGAATATCCAGAGCTTCCTGCTTGTCAGATAACTGAACTTGTATGGTTTATACTGATATTTTTTAACATAAGAATTATTTAAGTCTCCACAACTGATTTGTTTTTGGTCCATTTCTTCTTATTATCATTTCTTTCTTCCTTCTGAAGATGTCTCCTGCCTTTCTGAGAAACCGTAGTCAAATATATATGAGGTTTAAAATTATTATAGGCCTGGATGTCCAGTTGGTCCTTAGATAATTTGTTTTTGTGTTAGGGCTGTTAAAGGTATATTTATGTTTATTGAAGTTAGAGATATATTAGAAAGTTTCTGAATGAGAACTAATGGATATCTCATGTTTCTGGTAGATTACCAGACAAAAAATAATGTAGAGAGATACAACAAACATCTAATTCTCATAAGATTTGGATGAATTACATAAATTCATGAAAACCTTGCTGTATACCCAACTGTGAATGACCCAATCATAATGGTGTTGGAAATTTCCTTCCTTGAGTTGAAAGTATGATAAAATGGCATAACCTTTGTTTAATATGAAAGATAAATAGTTTTCAAAAATAAGATGTAGCTAAAATATTTTATGCTGAAATTGTTAAAAGAAAGGTTTACTGCCATATGAAAGAAAAAAAGGCCCTGTATGTTCCATTCCTTTAATTTTTTTTCTGCTATGGGCTCATCGTTGCTGTAGACATACGGTACTTTAAACTTACTACCAGTACATAATGTTTTATGATAAAGTTTGTCAGTTACATGCAGTAGGTTGGAGATATTCTCTGGATAATCTAATTTCCTTCCTAATTAAAACTGACAATGATATAAATGAAATAGTGTTGAATGTAATATTAAATGCCCATAACACTAATAAATTCTCTTTTTATAGACCAACCACTGAACTCTTAGGAGGGAGGGGATGGTGGTATGTTTTTCTCTGAGCCAGACAATTTTTTTTATCACATGAAACAACAGATTATTTCTTTTTTAGACACGAAGAATCTATATATTTTTCAAATTCTAGCAAAATTTCTCATGAACAATTGCAGGGTTAGATTATTATTTTTTTTATATATATATTATAATCTTTTAGGTCAAGTAATTTATAAAAAAAAAAAAAAAAAATTGTCAACAAAATGTTCTTCAGGAAAAACATACCCTCCCCCCACCCCTCCTTAAGGAAAGGTTGTTGCCCTATTGTATTGTCTGTTGCTCAATTTTTGTATTGTATGGTTTCATGTGGTTTGAAATACAGTTCTGAACAGAATAAAAGTATATTTGGTGAAAAATGAGAAAATGGCTAGAATGATGTAGAAGGTTTTATCTAATATAAGCACGATTTGAAGCATTGAAAAATAAAATTAATGCTATTTTTGCTTTTATTTTATTTTATAAATATCATTGTGGCACAAGTAAATTGTGATGTGTTATTGATTGTATATTATGATATTTAAATTTTACATATATATTGTCATTGCATGTTGATGGTCATGCTTTAAATATTACCAAAAATTCAGTTTTGTCTTCTTTTCTTTTTTGTCAATTTTTTTCTGTATTGCATTATATAGTCCTACTTTTTCACCTGCTTTCTTTTCACAAAGAAGTCTTGAATTACCACCTGACCCAAAGAGTAATATGAACTATTGCCATCATTTTGTGTCATTGTCATTGTTACCATTTCACTTTTTTAAATCATCTCTTCCTAAACTTTGGGGCAAATTAGAACAAAACTTTGCACAAATGATCTTTTTGAGACTATCATCTTGATCCAGTCAAAAACATGGCCACCATGGTCAATTCTTGGTTCTGATTGGCTGAAGCTTCAAAAGTATTAGTCCAGCGAAACCTAATTGAGCAGGAATGATATCCTCTACTACAAAATTCTTCATAACATCTTGATCTAGCAAAAAATTGGGCTGCCATTGGCAATTCTTGGTTCTGTGTACCCGAAACTTTAAAGGGATATGGTTTATCAATATCATTTTTGAAAATACATTAACGTTCTGTAATATTGTTTAGAAATGACATATTTAATGCATCACACATTACAGATGAAAAATCATTGGCAGGGAAGAGGAGATTCAGATTTGTTGGAATGAAATTGATCCTCCAAGGAGAGGGGCTATTATGGGACCTAAAAGTGAGGGGAAAATCTTCTGAGGAACGAACAGTGCTACAATATATGCTGTGGGGAATTATTGGGATATGTGTATTTAGATTTGTTCAAACAAATATCCATGATCTAAGGGGTGTTGAAAGTGGCGTTAAAACACCAAAAATCAAAAATCAAATCAAATCTAAGGAGCATGGTGTTCAAAGTTGCCCAGTAGGCATTGTGGAAAGTTTTTCTTTAGAATCAGTTATGGTAATGCAAATATAAATGGAAAGAATCATCATTTTAATAAACATTTAAGCCTGTACAAGTACAGATTTCAGGTACTTTGGATCCAACATTTAAATAGGCTACATTGAAAAAATAAGAAAAACATAAACAAAAACTGGTATTCTCAAGATTGGAAAGGGTAACATAGTTTTATGACTCAATGTAATGGCTATTGGAGAATCCAAAGTTTTAACTTAAACTACAAAGAGGAAGCAAAAAAAAATACTTTCACTAAGATCTAAGCAAGGGAGTGTTATTGTAAATAGCTTTAATCATTATTATGATATGTAGCTTCAAGCTTATACAATGAAGACGTAAGAATACATTAGGTCCAAAGATTGTCATAGACTGCAATGGAAAAATATAAAATGAACAATATTCTAAAGACCCAGCTATGGAAATGTAATTGTATTTAGCATGTATTATCATTGTGAAATAGAGATAAATATTAAAAAAAAAAAAGACCCCAGATTCCAAGGGGTCTAAGCCCTTGAGGTCCAAAATTTAACAAGGACTTCAATAAGGAAATTTAAAAAAAATCATTTTCAAATTCAACATGGCTGCCAGGGCTAATAATGTGTTCTGATTGGTTGAAACCTTGAAAATCTTCTTGTCAGAAACCACTAAACCAATTGAATTGTGACTTTGTAGGAATGATCATTGGGTGGTCCTGTACTAAACTTGTGAATCGTTTGCCGATCGGAATTTCAAGATGGCCACCATGACTCGATTTACTTTAACATTGGACCCTGTGGGAATTTCACATTTTCATCTTTTTTAGCTCACCTGACCCAAAGGGTCATGTGAGCTATTGCCATCACTTTTCGTCCGTCGTCCGTCCGTCAACATTTCACATTTTAATCTTCTCCTCAGAAACTACTGGGCCAATTGCAACCAAACTTTGGTGGAATGGTCCTTGGATGGCCCC
Source organism: Gigantidas platifrons (assembly GCA_002080005.1). Taxonomy (NCBI): domain Eukaryota; kingdom Metazoa; phylum Mollusca; class Bivalvia; order Mytilida; family Modiolidae; genus Gigantidas; species Gigantidas platifrons. The sequence goes on from MJUT01064338.1 coordinate 471,203, forward strand.
CTTCCAAAATTGTGCCCGGTGTTCCCGACTTCAAACCAAGATGGCCGCCAAGCTAAAAATAGAAAAAAGGGGGGATGAAATTTCAATTGTCTATTGCTGCTTAAGTATAAGTTAAAATGAGCTCAAATTTCAACTGCAGCTACATGGCAATGTGTAGTTTAACATATATTACGGGTTTTTCTGTGCAATTTTTCTTTCAGCCGATTTCTACCGATTATGCAAATTAGGTATATTTTGTCCTTTATTTCAAAAACTATGAGAGATAGATGTTAAATTCAAGCTGCATACATGTTCAGCATGTCAAGATCTACCCTACCCTGCAATTTTGAAGTAAATCTGATTACCCATCTTGGAGTTATTGCCCTTTTTTCATCAAATTTTTAAAATTTTA
>MJUT01064342.1:6701-32632 GCA_002080005.1 Gigantidas platifrons
GGAGTGTATATTATATTCTGGGCTTTTCTGTGAAATTTTTCTTTCAACCGATTTATAACGATTATACAAATTAGACATATTTTGATAAAAGATCACATTTAAATCTTCTCCTCTGAAACCGCTGAACAAAAATTAAAGAAAATTTGGCTGGATGGGCCCTTTCAAAATTGTGTCCGACAGCCCCGCCCTCCATTTAAAATGGCTGCTGTTACTAAACATAGAAATTTCTTTAGTTGTCAATTTCTGCTTTATTACAAATCAAAATGAACTCAAATTTTAACTGCAGCTACATGGCTACTATATTCTGAGTTTTTCTGTGAGATGCATTCAGCCAGTTGATTCCGTTTAGGAATATTATGAGATAAAAATCACATCAAAATCTTTTGCTCAGAAATTTGAGTTGAAATGATCTTTGGGTGGCCCACTTTCAAACTTACGTGTAACATCCCCATTTTCTATCAACTTTAGATGTCAAATTGAAAACCAGGTGAGCGATTACAGGCCCCTGGGAGCCTCTAGCTTTAGTTTTGCTTGTAGGACAAACGTTTTAATGAGCTTTGTGTTGTTCACTTTACCCTAGGTCTGTGCTGTCATGCAGGCTGCGCTTTTCATATGAAATGATGTTCGGTTCGTCTTTACCCCAGTTATTCGTTGGACAGCTCATGTGTTATGTATGTATTTGTTGTGTCTTATAAGAAGAAGGGTTCATCCCAGTTTGCTTTTGGCCTCTGGATTGTCGATTCTTGATTGGATTGTCGGTTTTCCCTAACTTTTAAATTAAGATCTACCCTGACCATGTTTGGATAGCAAACCACCCATATGATTTGTCTACTTTTCATCTTAGATGAAGACCACACATAATTTATCAACAACGTTGATATTTAATTAAGGGCACACGACGCATTTCCGGCATAACCTTCATCAAGTACGTTCAACGTAAAAAAGAAATGGAAAGCCCAATAATATAAAAATCATTGAAAACAAGAAAACACTAGAGGCTCAGTGGACTGAGCCTATATCGCTCACATGTCATTTTGTTTTGAGGAACCTGTATACAGAACCTTCCATAGGTGCTTCCGACCACATTTGGCTAAGACGAGTTTGATGATGCCAAAGGGTTAGTCAGAATCCTTATATCGAAGAAAAAAAAACACAACACAATATCCAAAAGAAAAAGTACAAAAGGACGAACAACGATCTACAAAACATACACATAACACTAAAGATCGAGTAACACAAACCTTACTAAAAAAAAACGGTAAGCAGTTCCTGCTCCATTAGTTGCACCCGTCGTGTTGATCTAGTTACAAACCCAGTGATAAGTCATGAATAAGTAAAGAACCGGGAAGTGTGTACAAGTGGAACATATCCGTGGTCATTTGTGACACATATTCCATAACGGTCAACCAAGTCATGGCGGCGACCGTAAAACTTTCGAAGGGATGATTTCAACTTAGCCAAGCTAAATCATTTTTTTATTGGCCAATTACAAGCAAGAACTGCCTATGTCGGTCATATTAGCACGAAATATGGAAATTTTGTACAAGACCTTCCATACATCATTCCTACATTGTGCATCCTAGTTTCAGAGGTGAAGATTTATTAAATTTCAGCCAATCAGAAACAGGAATTGCCCATGCTGACCATGTTTTATTCTGTCCAATCGGGATGAAATGTTGCTTTGTTTGGCCAATGGTTTCAGAGCAGAAGATTTTTAGAAATCGATCAACCAGAAATAAGAATTGACTATGGCGGCCATCCTTATTAAAGGATCGGGACAAAACAAGCAGTCTTTATAAAAGTACCTTTCATAGATTTCGGTTCATTTTGCCAAGCGATTTTAAATGTGAAAAGTAAACAGACGACGGACGCTAAGTGAAGGCAAAAGCTCACATAGCCTTTCGGCCAGGTGAGCTAAAATGGTATAAATTTCATTAATAACTGTATTTAACAAGTCAATTTCCTCTTAATGTAATTTAGACTGAATCAGACATTATAACAATACAGAACAAACTTTTTGAAATGTTTTCACCAACAATAACAATGCAAATGAATATGGAATGAGCATAGGCAAATCTATATGATAATTTGATAATGATAAATTTAACAATATGCAATGGGTGATGCTTAGTCAAATAAAACATATACAGCATTCATTGACCCTGGTATTGTTCTGTTCAGGAAACTCCACCCTATATGAAGGGTCACCGTCAATTATAAGCTGACGTTCGCGTTAATATTTAAAACCAAGACAATTAGAAATTAAATGGATTTTGTTTAAAAGGTAAAATAAACTATGACATGTATTTACACTGTTACACGGATGAACTGGCATGGATTAAAAATATTTAATCTTAAAAATGCTAGTTTTATTAAAAGGATAAAAATCATTATAATATGGTATCTTAAAATTTAAAAATAACGTTTTTCTCACTGGTCTGAGGGTTTCATTTATATAAAAATATAAAGATATAAAAATATAAAAACATGACTGACAGCAACTTTTTACTCTAAGAGCAGTTCTGCTCTTTTCACATGCAGAGCATAAATCATATCTCAGCCGATCGTGTCAACATCTTTCCGGTATTGAGAGTCAATCAGATTACTTGCACTGCAGTCAATTATCGGTTGAAGCAAGTCCTTTTCAGAATTAACTAGGTAATCTGTGTTTACTTGTAATTTCTCCAGATGTAAAGCCAATCTTACCAGATAATTATATCTTATTGTCGACAGTGTATCGCATTTAGGGAGAAAATGATGTGTATAATCCTCCCTGTTCTTTTGGCATAATCGACATATAGCCGATGTGGTAAATTTTTCATATGTTGGGTTTTGTATGTTCCTGTCAGAACTCGTGATTTTATTACTCCTTTTTAGCTCACCTGACCCAAAGGGTCAGGTGAGCTATTGCCATCACTTGGCGTCCGTCGTCTCCGTTGTACGTCGTAAACTTTTTCAAAAATCTTCTCCTCTGAAACTACCAAACCAATTGGAACCAAACTTTGTCTGAATCGTCACTAGGGTGTCTAGTTTTAAAATTGTGTCCGGTGAAGCCGTGCACCAATCAACATGGCCGCTGTTACTAAAAATAGAACATATGGTAAAATTGCGTGTTTTTGGTAATAACTCAAAAACCGTTAATAATATCAGAAATCTGACATGAGGTAAAAATTATCAGCACGGCAAGATTTAACTACCCTGAAATTTTGAAGAAAATCTTATCACCCATCTTGGAGTTATTGCCCTTTTTTCATCAAATTTTCAAAATTTTAATACTTTTTGCTCTTTATTTCAAAAACTATAAGAGATAGATGATAAGTTGAAACTGCAAAAATTTTCAGCATGTCAAGATCTATCAACCCTGCAATTTTGCAGAAAATCTGATGACCCATCTTGGAGTTATTGTCCTTTTTTCATCAAATTTTCAAAATTTTAATACTTTTCTTTTTTTTTATTTCAAAAACTATAAGAGATAGATGATAAGTTGGAACTGCAAAAATGTGCAGCATATCAAGATCTACCTACCCTGCAATTTTGAAGTAAATCCCATTACCCATTTTGGAGTTATTGCCCTTTTTTTCATCAAATTTTCAAAATTTTAATACTTTTCGTTTTTTATTTCAAAAAGTATAAGAGATAGATGATAAGTTTGAATTGCAAACATGTTCAGCGTGATAAGATCTACCAACCCTGCAATTTTGAAGAAAATCTGATTACCCATCTTGGTGTTATTGCCCTTTTTTCATCAAATTTTCAATTTTTAATACTTTTCGCTCTTTATTTCAAAAACTATAAGAGATAGATGATTAGTTTGAATTGCAAACATGTTCAGCGTGATAAGATCTACCAACCCTGCAATTTTGAAGAAAATCTGATTACCCATCTTGGTGTTATTGCCCTTTTTTCATCAAATTTTCAAAATTTTAATACTTTTCGCTCTTTATTTCAAGAAACTATAAGAGATAGATGACAAGTTGAAACTGCAAAAATGTTCAGCATGTCAAGATCTATCAATCCTGCAATGTTTGCAGAAAATCTGATAACCCATCTTGGAGTTATTGTCCTTTTTTCATCAAATTTTCAAAATTTTAATACTTTTCGCTCTTTATTTCAAAAACTATAAGAGATAGATGATTAGTTTGAATTGCAAACATGTTCAGCATGATAAGATCTACCAACCCTGCAATTTTGAAGAAAATCTGATTACCCATCTTGGAGTTATTGCCCTTTTTTCATCAAATTTTCAAAATTTTAATACTTTTCGCTCTTTATTTCAAAAACTATAAGAGATAGATGACAAGTTGAAACTGCAAAAATGTTCAGCATGTCAAGATCTACCTACCCTGCAATTATGAAGAAAATCCCATTTTCCCATTTTGGAGTTATTGCCCTTTTTTTCATCAAATTTTCAAAATTTTAATACTTTTCGTCCTTTATTTCAAAAACTATAAGAGATAGATGTCAAGTTTAAACTGCAAAAATGTTCAGCATGTCAAGATCTACAAAAAAAGTTTCACAGTTGAAAATGTCTGACAACTATATGAAGAGTTATTCCTCTTGAAATGCGCATTTTTTTGTTGACTTTCACTGCTGTTGGTTACTCAAATAATTAAAGGGAACCAACTCTATTACAAAATGTGAAGTAGCAAAAGTTAAATTTTGAGACTCATTGACATTTATGTTTTTTATAGTAATGTTGATAACATACATTAATGGGGGAACCCCTGCCCAAATTATTTTGGAGAGGGGGTCAGCAATGACGAGGGCTACATTTGTTATTTTTTATCAAGTTTTATTGACTGATGTTATTATACCCAGGTGAGATATGCAGGCTCCTGGGAGCCTCTAGTTTGACGTCTCGTTTGTTGTCTCTGACACTGCTCCAACACAAATTTGGTTGTTTATATTTCCATGTATCTGTTTCCATATAACGTAACGTTGACTTTGTTTTTGCATATTCTGACCACTTGTTTTTCCAGAAGTTGTCAATTTTTGTATGCGTTATAGGTTTCCAATTTTTCTTAGGACTTAATAAAATCTTATGAGCAGATGGCAATTCATATGAGAGTAGAATTTCATTCACATTATAAACCAGCTATTAGAGTCACAATCTTTGATTGTTAATTGTCGTATGGCCAATTGGTACTCGACTGAATCTGGATCTTTCAATATCCTTAGAAACAATCCAATAATTGCCTTATGTATAATTTGCTCGATACACTCGGCTGCTACAATGTAGCAAGATATAGATTGCTAGATCAGCTGTTTGTTGTGGCAAGCCTAAAAACTGTTTAAGGGTCTTTTTCTGGAATTGCTCGAGTTTGTATATATCTGTTGTTATCTTCAGTGTTTCAATTCCATATAGCATTCTTGGCACAACGACCGTTCGCCATAATTTCCAAGCTATCAGTGGATTTATTCCATTCCGTGTAGACCTGCTCCCATGAGTGAATATATAGTGCCTCTTGCTATAGAGATTCGTTTTTCTATATCCGGTCTGTTGTTCTTCTTTCGTTCTATACCCAAGTGCTTTAAGGATGTTTTTTCGCTTATAGTTTCGTTGAAGAGCGTTAGTGCTTTATTTTTTTAGCTTTGTTGTCATTTATTCGAATGATTTCTGTTTTCTTACTGTTAATTTTCACTCTGTTATCTGAAGTACATTGCTCTATGATATATAATTGTGTTTTTGCTTCCTGTTCAGATTTAGCACATAGCATTATATCGTCTGCACAAGTTGGACAACCCACATAACTAGTTCCTATTTTAAATCCCATATCACCTCTTTCTAAGGTGTTTAAGATGTCATTGTTGTATGATTTGTAGAACCCGGCAGACAATATTACGCCTTGTTTAACACCCTGGTGATTAACATATGGTTTTGAAATTTCTCCTCCAGATTTTACCTGAGTAGTTGTTTCCTATATAATTCCTTTATTAATAGCCAGGTTGATCCAGTGATATCCTGATGGTATATTTTCCAAAATAGATGAATATGATCTACAACGTCGAATGCTTTTTCTGCATCGAAAGCAATAAGAATTAGGGTTTCATTGTTGTCTTTGGCCTCATTTATAGATTCTGCTATGAGGAGAGCAATGTTGATAGAGGACGCGCCTTTGGTGAATCCTTTTTGTAATTTATTCTGTTGTTTTTCTAAAGTTCCTTCTATTCTTGCTCTGATGCACATTTCTAGTAGCTTACATATAATTGAGATAACAGTTATGCCTCTGTAATTTGATGGATTTGATAGGTCTTTATCTTTTTTGGGTACCGCCGTTAGTAATCCTTTATTGAATCTGGTACATACTTGGTGTAAAATATGTTATTGATGATTGATGTAAGGTAGTCAGAAATGGTTGATCCACCATATTGCAGATGTTCAGCAGACAAATTATCTATGTCTTCAGCTTTTTTCTTTTTTAACGTTGCCACCAATTTTGAAATTTCTGTAGGAGTAACAGGTTGGATTGTTACTGAACTATTTTCACAGACATTAGCAATCAGCTCGGCATCTATTTTCACTTGTCTATCATGTTCTTCATTGAATTTTAGATTTTGTTTTGGTTCTACTAGATTGGAATAATGGTTTCTAAAAGTCTCATTTATTTCAGCGGGTGTTGTGTACTCATTTTGTTCTACACGCAATATTTGAGTATTTGCTGTTTTAGATGCGCGGTGATTATTTATTAGCTTGAAAAATAGCTTTGTGTCTCTATCTGATGATTCCATTATTTCCTCATGCAACTTAGTTCGTTTTTCTGCAGTTTGCTGCCTTTGAATTGATCTAAGCTCTTTTCTGGCTTCTGTTCTTTTTATTTTGTAGATATTAGAACTACTTTGTGAGGATCCTGCCTTTTTCCATAGGTAAAATGCTCTTTTTGATTTTGCGACAGCTTCTGGTAATTTAGGAGTCCATGAATATTTTTTCCTTCTCCGAAATTTGGCTTGATTTTGAGGACAGCTCGCTGGTTTTGTCAGACCCATATCAATACAGAAGCTCTTAAATAAACCATCTTGTATATCTTTGTATTGTCTTGCATAAGAGGGATTAAAATCTCCAGCAACTAATATTGTATGAGTGTTTTCGTTACATTTGGTAAAGTTTTGAAGCTTCAAAGGCGTTATTTATTTTGTCACATATGGTCATTTTGAGTAAGACGCAGGGGGCTTTGTAGTGTAAGCCGTTTGAAGTCGTTCAAAGCAGCGACACGTAGTCAGTCGGTCTGGTTGTAGGAACGACATTTACCACACAGACGTCCACATGTTGTACATGTACAGTCGACCTACGATGTGGAAAAAAGAATTCGATTTTTTTTTAGATAAGTATGTTTACATGTATAAATATAATTATGTAAGAATAACAACTAAAACACGGTTGGGTAACACTGAAACATAATGGTATTCCTATGTTATTTATTCCGTTGGGTATAAATGTCCCCAATTTGCTAGTTGTGTTTGGTTTTATGATGCTAAACGATTAGTTTTATTGGTGAAGGAACCCCCCCCCCCCCCGCAAGCAAGTTTGGGGTATACAGGAATCAGCTTGTCTGTCTTTCTCTCCGTCCGTCTATCTGTCTGTCTCTCCGTCTGTCCATGTCTTGTCGGGCAAGTCCTCCTAAACAACTTAATGGGTTTTGGTGAAACTTTATGAAAAATGAAATGTACATGTGCATTTTGTTTAGGATTTATAATTATATTATTTGATCAATGATACAAAGAGGATCAGACATAAGTTTGACCAGCTTATGGAGTCTTCTCCTACATATATACAATATTGGTGTATTGACGGTAAATATATAATTTATGTGGCGAGGCTTAGAAAAGGGGTACAGACGAGCTTTAGCTAGTCTTTCCATACGTTTCGTGACGAGCCGCATAAATTATATATTTACCGTCAATACACATATATTGTATTTATCCTGCAAAAAAATTTACGGAAAAAAATCATTTAATTTAATGATAAAAACAAAAGGTAACGGAGACCCCATTGATACCTCAATAGTATTTCTGGTAATGGGCGTGGCTTAATAGCTTTATTAGGCTAATGTGAAAAGTGTTATGACAGGGGTGTGGCTTAATAGCTTTATAAGGCAAATGTGAAAAGTGTTATTATAACAGGGGTGTGGCTTAATAGCTTTATAAGGCTAATGTGAAAAGTGTTATTATGACAGGGGGTGTGGCTTATTAGCTTTATAAGGCTTATGTGAAAAGTGTTATTATGACACTGTCATAATAAAGCAACAATTTATTTCAACCCATTTAATATGACAAAAAAAATAACCCAATTGCTGAATAAAAATAAATATGATCTTTAGGGGAATCATGCCAGTTGCTACTGTAAGCATAAACTTGATTTTTTTTTTATCTTACTGTTATTTTGAGGAAAAATTGCAATGAATCATGATATTCCATTCCCCATTATATTTTTGCAGTCTTAGTCCTAACCCACTTGCCCGAAGCGGGAACAAGTAAAACTGGATTCGGACAAATGAAAATTATGAAAGAATTTGTTTGAATAAATATTTGTTTTCTAAATTTGGCTTTCGGGCAAAATAATTAAGAAAAAGACTGCAGCTGGATCAAGATCATAATAATCAAGCTCAAATTTGTAGATGTTGCCTACGTTTATGGTCTCTGGATTGTCCATTCTTGAAGTTAATTGCTCCTTCGGTTTTCTCCAAGTTTATTTAATCCTTCTCCCTTTGTCTTAGTCTCTTTGATCATGTGTAAACGATAGTAAAACTTGCCAAAAGGGCATACATAAGGTCAATAAAAGTGTAAAGTATTGTTGGTCTGATAACAGTTACATGTTTTAATGTGTCATAATAAAGTGAAAAAAAAAATGTGCAGTATGCTAGTGAAAAAAGTGGGTGACTGTAGCCTGTACAGTGTTTGCTGGTGACCTGCCATGTTGTAATATGTCGTCATCTACCACTTTACCTAAACCATTCATTCCTCTTTTTCTCATTGTGTTACTATACTCCTTTCCCAATATGTACACCTACAGTCAGAAAATATGCTATGTTCATCTAGTGGAGATTAATGTGCGGATCGGAGTTGGAACGGCAAGGGAGTTTGCAGCGTATGATACACTATATATATCTGGACGAAACGGCACATTTAAAATAAGTTGTCAATTTTAAGACAATGAGAATATCCGTAAAATCATTGCTAAAGGTCCAAAATATCGTGAGCCACAGTCCATAAATTGGAAATACAACTTCAAACTGTTGATGGACTCTGTGGAGGACAAAATGGACAAAACGAGAAAAAGAGGAGGTTGATACCCTTTCAGAATGGGTCGGAGGTAGTTGATTCAAATTCGAATCGGAAATCTCAGAAGGTCAATGAGCACAAACGCAACATCTGTATTCAAAGATTCTGAGGTTGTAGAAACCATGTCCACTATTCACAACAAATATGTTGTAGTTCCTGTAGATAAGGATCGTCCTTATCTGCAAAGAACATTACATTGATTGCTTAAAAATAGAATTAGACTGTGATAGCTCACAAAGTAATCATACAGATTCATCTACTACGCTTTCAAAAGAGGAAATCATTGATAATCACATGTCAGTCTTGTCTTCTGTTGGTCTTTTCATGAAAAATGAGGATTGGATACCAAAATTACACAAGTGTCCATACAAACACCGCGACTGATATCACAGGAGCTTCCAAGTGTTCTACTAGGCCTCTTTCTAAAATGTTAACTCCTACTTTTACAGCTGTCAAAACGGGTCTCTAGAAATATCATGATACCTGCTTTTCTAGAAGTGGCGTTATTCAAATGTGGATATTAAAAAACCCAAAAGACTTGCTGGAGACTTTAAGTTTTAGATCTCAGTATGTTTGTCAAAAGACATTCAAAATCTAATAATAAAAATACACAGGAGGAGATCATTCAAATGATTATTTTAATCTACAACATGTTTGTCCCGGTTGGTGGACGGTGTTTTAACAAACGATGGGCACGAATTGTGTTCCGCTACTCGCCGATTTGTTTCTACATGCTTATGAGGCAGATTTCCTTCAAGGGCTTCTCAAGAATGAATATAGAAAATTAGCCCAGACGTTTAATTCCAACTTCCGCTATATAGATGATGTTCTGTCACTGAATAATTCTCGATTCGCTGATTATCTGCATCACATCTATTCAAATGGGCTTCAAGCTAAGGATACTACTGATACTCAAAAGTCTGATTCTTGCCTTGACTTTCACGTGTGCATTAAAATCGACAACGGATGAAGATTAAAAACAAAACTTTTTCAATAGGCAACTTCCCCTTCATCACTAGCAATATTACACAATCACCAGCGTATGGAGTTTACATTTCACAACTGATTCGTTATTCTAGAGCTTGTGCCCAGTACAGTGATTTTCAGGACAGAGCTCAGCTGCTGACACAAAAGCTACTCAAACAAGGATACGTTGCTGCTAGCTAGTTGAAGTCATCGCTACAAAAAATCTACAGTCGTCATCACAATTTTGTTGACCGTTACGAAATATCCATATCTCATATGACACTGGATCTTCCACTTTTACGTAGATGTTTTCTTTCCTCTATCAATGCCAAGACTTTTACCAAACTTGACTGTATATATACAGTCCGACAAAAGTTAAGCACCACCTGACTTGTTTCAATAATATCATTTTCTAATAATGAACTTATTTCAAATCGGTTTGCTGTTTTCAATACCTGTACATACATACTTACTTATCTGTGAAACAGGTTATTGGTCGATTTTTATTTATGTGTATATGACAGGGTGTGTAAAGTGCCACGTGTACTTTTCAACATTTGTGTTTGCGAACGAAAGCTGATTTTTTGTGTGTAGAGTTTTAAGTTTCATTTTCTATTGGTTTGGTATGGTGCGGCGAAAATTAACGATACCAGAAAAGTGGCAAGCTGTTGACATGCATAACGGTGGTTATAGCCATAGAAGGGTGGCAGACCACTTCAGGGTAAACCATTCCATCATTGTACGAGAGGTTGCAGCGTTTTCGTCAAACGGGGAATGTTACTGACCGTCCACGTGCAGGTAGACCTCGCAAAACGAAACCGAGAGAGGACCGGCTCATATCCAGACGGGCGCGGCAACGGCCGTTCAGTACAGCTGGTACACTTTGTGGTAATTTAGCGTTTGGTGGCCACATTAGCACACGCACTGTAATCAGACGCCTCCACCATCAGGGAATGCGAGCGCGACGACCCATAAGACGTCCACAGTTGACATTACGTCATCGCCATGCTCGATTTGACTGGTCACATGATCATTTGGGGTGGACTATTCGCACATGGAGACGAGTCCACTGGTCTGATGAAAGTCGTTTTTTGTTACGCCCTACCGACGGTCGTGCAAGGGTTTGGCGCCAACGAAACACTTCATATCAGGACAACCATATTTTGGGCACAACTGCTTTTGGGGGTGGGGGTGTAACTGTCTGGGGTTGTTTTTCCTTTGACTGTAAGTTGGACTTGTACGTTCTTGATGGTAATCTGACAGGCCAAAAATACTGTGACAATGTGCTCGCTCCACGCGTAGTCCCCCATTTCGACAATCATGCGTTGGCTGACAGGCCAATGTTCATGGACGACAACGCTAGGCCACATAGAGCCAGAATTTTACAACATTGTTTTACAGCAAGAGGCTGTTCAGACAATTCCATGGCCTGTGATGTCGCCAGACATGAACCCTATAGAGCATGTATGGGACTTTATTGGTCGAAAAAATAACCAACGCAATTCAAAATGTCAAAATATTGACGAATTAAGAACTGCTATCTTACAGGAGTGGCAACAGTTCCCCCATGAACGGCTTAGGCGTCTTGTGCGAAGCATGACGAGGCGTGTTACAGAACTTCACAATAAACGCGGTGGATATACTCGTTATTGATTTTTATGCCTTACACATACGCACAATAGATGCATTTAAACGTTCTTAAAATCTGAAGACTCTGCATTTTAATGCAATGTTTAAAAACTTCCATTAAAGACAAACTGGTTTTATGTTTTTCCAGCGCCTGTTTTGAACCCCATTTTTGCCACGTCATAGTCACGTCTTTCAGGATGATAAATACTTCGTAGATTGGTAATTTTAGAGCCCTTGGTGTAGTCTTTTAAGAAGTGTAAGAGAAATTGTGATATCTATTTTATTGTTTTAACAGTATTGATGTAAAGAAATATATCGATAAAAATATAGGGTGGTGCTTAACTTTTGTCGGAGTGTATATATGAGTAACACGGCGGGTGTCTTATGCTTACCATTCCCGAGCACCTGAGTTCACCCACGGTTTTTCTGTGGCGTCCGTGTTGCTCATCTTATTATATTTTGTGTTGTCCTATCATATGTCTTCACGTTCTGAGTTCCGTGTTGTGGTGTTCGTTACGATTTCCGCATGAAAACGATGTTCGGTTCGTCTTTACCTCCTATTGTTTGTAGGAGGGAGCATGTCTTGTTTTGTGTTTGATGAGTATAGTGGTATCCAACGCATAATGTGTTTTTGTTTTGTTTTTTTTTTATTCATCTATGCTGTCAGTTTCTCTGGATTTTCCTTTTTTAATTGGCCCTTCGGTTTTCTCTAATGTTTATTCAAAATATTGCAACTTATTTTAAATGAAACATGCCATACTATAACTTAGACGCTATTTTGTTTTAGCCATATCACAGTCCATGTAATAATAGTGACATATTGCATGTATTACAACGCATGTGAAACAAATACTGATTTGTACACCACATCGTGACATGGCTTTGCTCAGTTTAACCATCTGTATATTCAATATACAATATAATAAAAATTAGAACTCCGCACTTGCTCCATATTTACTACCGGTTGTTTTGTAGTCGCCACCTGGAGGGTTTCAATAGGTGCTTCCGTGCGGTGACTACAAAACAATCGGTAACAAATAGGGAGCAAGTGCAGAGATCTAATTTTAATTAGACTTATGCTAAGTCATAGATATAGTATATACAAATGTATATGATAAATGTGTTTTATTACTCTCATATGCATGATTGATTTTTAGCCCAAAGGGTCATGTGAGCTTTTGTCATCATTTTGCGTCCGTCGTCGTCGTCCGCGTCTGTAAACTTTTCATACTTTCATCTTTATCTTTGAAACTACTTAACAGATTTGGACCAATCTTGGCAGAAATGTTCATTAGGCGGTCCTCTACCAAATTTGTTATTTTGGTGCAAATCGGAAATCCAACATGGCGCCAGGGCCAATAATGTGTTCTGATTGGTTGAAACTTTGAAAATCTTCTTGTCAGAAACTACTCAGCCGATGGAATTGTAACATTATAGAAATGATGACTGGATGGTCCTCTACTAAATTTGTTATTTTTGTGCCGATCGCATATCCAAGATGGCCGCCATGACTCGACTTAGTTTTAACATAGGACCCTATGGGAAAAATGTTTAAAAAAAATGTTCCTCTGCAACCAGTAAGTCAATTTAAAGCAAGCATGGCATGAATGGTCCTTAGGTGGTCAACTTTCAAAATAATGTCATGTGACCCCGACCTCCATCCAAGATGGCCGCCATCAGCGAACATAGTTTTAACATAGCACCCAATGGAAAAAATGTTTAATTTTTTTTTCCTCTGAAACCAGTTAGTCAATTTAAAGCAAACCTGGCATGAATGGTCCTTAAATGGTCAACTTTCAAAATTATATCCAGTGACCCAGACCTCCATCCAAGATGGCCGCCATCAGCGGACATAGTTTTAACATAGGACCCTATGGGAAAATTTTTTTTAAAATCTTCTCCTCCGAAACCAGTAAACCAATATAGCAAACATGTCATCGATGGTCCTTAGGTGGTCAACTTCCAAAATTGTGTTCAGTGACCCCAATCCCGGTCCAAAATGGCCACCGTCAGCGGACATAGTTTTAACATAGGACCCAATGGGAAAATTGTTTAAAAGTCTTCTCCTCTGAAAGCAGTCAGCCAATTTAAAGCAAACATGGCATGGATGTTCCTTGGGTAGTATATACTTTCCAAATTGTGTCCGGTGACCACAACCTTCATCCAAGATGGCTGCCATGAGCAGACATAGTTTTAACATAGAACCCTGTGGGATTTGAATAGTAACTTAGATGTATTCGGCATGCAGACATTCTTAAGAGGACTTATTTATATCAGGTGAGTGATACAGGCTCACCGGAGCCTCTAGTTGGTGCTTAACGCCACTTTCAGCAATATTTCAGCTATACCATGGGGACCAGTTTTAGTGGTGGAAGAAGCTGGAGTACCCTGAGAGAACCACCGACAATGGGCAAACAACTGGTATATCACTAGCGACTGCGAGTCGAGTGCACCCTTTTGTAATTTACAAAGCCGGGCGCGAACCTACGCCGTATTGGTGATAGGGTTGAATGAGTTGTTAGGTAATCCACCTACCTAACTCATTGAGCCACCCGGGTCCCTCTCACAATTACGTATTATATTTATACAATATTATTGTTATTATTACTCTGAATGTCTTTGGTGATTTTAAAAAATGAAATTTGTCTAAAATGTATTGATAGTATAAAGATTGGCAAATAATATTCATTTAAATTCAAAAAATATTTCATTTCAACAATAACAATGAACTATCAAATATTTAATTCCCAAACCTGGAGAACTGGCCATTGTTTTGACAGACGACAGCATCAACGTTAAAGAAAATCGTATAATACATTGTAAATTGTACACTGTTAAAAGCGCTCAGGTGATCGTTTAGACCCGCCTATTTAAAAGACGTAACATTGTTCTAAGCTCCGCCCATCAGCATAGTAATGACTCCAACAATAGTACTATGCGAGTGCATAGTACAACGACGCTATTTATTCTTTGTAAAATTATGTTTCGATAATATCATGTCAATTATAATGAAAGTTTCTTCCGTTTTGTTGGGTTTTCTATGTAAGACAAGCCATAAAGACAGATGTGCGTGACCTTGTCTTACATGGCATTGTCAGCCAATCAAATCGGCCGAGTATAATCAATAATCAATTCTATGACTGCTGTACATAGTAATATAAATTGTCGTCTTAGTAGATCTAAAAAAGCTTCAAATATCAATTTTACCTGAATTTTAACTGATTTCCCCTAATAGATTTAATGCGGTTTTAAATAAGTGTGTATTTACTGCATTGCACGTGGCGTTGTAATATTTTGTGTAGTAAACATGACATCGATATGCGAATGAATGAATGAAATCGACATGCTTTGTTTTTAAGTTGAGAGAAATTCAGCGTCTGTCCACTCATTCCGCTACGCTCCACTCGTGAAAAGACGGAATTTCTCACACTCGTGGAAGAAATCACAGATCTTCAATAGGGACTCGTGTAAGAACCTATTATTCTTACATGAAGAGTAATAATTCATATTGTCTCTCATATGCAGGCACATTATGAAATATGATACGTAATTGTAGAGTATGTGTAGAATTCATTTCAGACCTTTTAAATTTCTGACTGCATATTGAATAGTACGCTTAAGTTTCAAGTGTAATAAATATCATAGAGTATAGGCAATGTATTTAAAATTCAGATATGCATAAGCAGAGACATAAAAAAAAGTATCTATGTCCCCAATCTATTTAAAATTAGATGTCTGTTTTATCTGTATTTATTTGTTTTTGTCGGATACACTTGCATATCTAGTGTATCGACAGAAACATTTTAAAGATTACAACAAACACCTCAATAAATTTCATAATATTTAAAAGCATATCATGGTTGGTCCCAGGTGGGACGGAATTTTCTGGTTAATAAAAAACAAACAAATATTTACATGCATTACAATTTTTTCTTCTCTCTTTTCGTTAGATGTTTCCTGTTTAAAATGTATTCTAACCATTGTATTTTTATAAGGATTTCTTGCGAATTTGCAATTTTCCATTTCACGCTTTAAAGAGTGTTATTATATATAAAATCTCAGTTTTGCCCCACTCTCTGTGTCAATTGCATTTTATTTCCACGAGACTATTATATATAAAACACTGCTGTCATGTTATTCTTAAGAACTCGTGCTATATACAATCCCGGTTTCGTTCTACCACCTGTGTCACATTTTGTAAATGTATTTCATTTCTATGGGGTGGGGTCAAAGTGGGATAAATATTGCAATAAATGTAATTCTTAAGAAATCATCCTATATATTATCCCGGCTTCGTCCCATCACTTTTCTCTTTTAGAGTAATACAATTAAAATCGGTTTTGTTGAGGTGAATTTTTTTTGTTAGCAAACCAAAGAAGCAAAACAATTTAAGAGTTTCTTTCATGTAATATTACACCAATTTGGGTGAAGACAATTTTTCCCTGAAAATTCAATTTGGAATACGGCAGTACCTTTACTAAGCTATTCATGCATGTTTCAAGTCGAAATATGTTCCCAACAACTAGAAATCAGCAAATCCGTGTGCATGTTTATCGCCCTCGCCATTGTTGTGGAGACTGATTAACTTTCGGTTGTTTTGTTCCGATGATTGCCGATCATGACCTCGTGAAGAAAAGTTTTGGTCCGATAATTGCCGACCATGACCTCGTGAAGAAAAGATAAACAATCATGGATGCTGAGGTAAGCACGCACACATTACTGACCGTGAGGAATCTATCTGTTTCATGTCGTGTGAACCAATTTTTTTTGTAATTATTCTTATGTGGTACACACGGAATATATATATTTTTTTCATCAACTGAACATTGTGCATGAGCGATAATCTCCCCGAAAGAGTTCAAATGTTGTGTCACGCGCATATCATTTGCATTATTGTACTGGACTACAGAATTATCTGCTGTCAAATATTTTGCGATTTGCTCTTAAAATCTGCTTTTGAGTGGATTTTAATGTTATGCAGTTGATTTTAGTTAAAGTTAAGTGACATATTACGTGAAAATATTTAATCCAAAAATTCCACGTGCCTTTCATATTACTTTAAATAACACACTTCCCAGTTCAATTCAGCCCATTGACTTCCTGGTAAGATGATGAGGTAGGAAAACAATTTGACAGTGTTGAACACAATGAGGATGACATTGGTTTTCACAAAGATTGGGACATTGTCTTTGGTAAGTTCTGTCACTTCACATGTTACACAGGGGTAACTTTAAGGGTGTTCCGCTGAATACCATAGAAACACTGCTCCAAAAATAAATAATAAAGCGAAAACTAAAAAATGTCTTAGTGTAAAACTTTAGTTTCGGGAAAATATTAGGCCAACTGTAGTACATATTCGTTTTTAGCTCACCTGGCCAAAGACCATGTGAGCTTTTGTCATGAGTAAGCGTCCGTCCGTCGTCGTCCGTTAGATTTTCACATTTAAATCTTCTTCTCTGAAACCACTGAACAGATTTGAACCAAACTTGCCAGGAATGTTCATTGGGTGGTCCTGTACCAGATTTGTGTTTTTTGGTGCTGATTTGAAATTCAACATGGCTGCCAGGGCCCATAATGTGTTCTGATTGGTCGAAATTTTAAAAATCTTCTCGTTACCAATTGAATTGTGACTTTACAGGAATGATCATTGGGTGGTCCTGCACTAAACTTGTGAATCGTTTGCTGATCGGAAATTCAAGATGACCACCATGACTCGACTTAGTTTAACATTGGACCCTATGGGAATTTCACATTTTCATCTTTTTTTCTGAAACCACGCAACAGATTTTAACCAAACTTGGCAGAAATGTCCATTAAATGGTCATATACAAGATTTTTGTTTTTGGCACTGATCGGAAATCCAACATGGCTGCCAGGGCTCATAATGTGTTCTGATTGGTCGAAATTTTAAAAATCTTCTTGTTAGAAACCACTAAGCCAATTGAATTGTGATTTACAGGAATGATCATTGAGTGATCCTGTACTAAACTTGTGAATCGTTTGCTGATCGGAAATTCAAGATGGCTGCCATGACTCGACTTAGTTTAACATTGGACCCTATGGGAATTTCACATTTTCATCTTTTTTTTCTGAAACCACGAAACAGATTTGAACCAAACTTGGCAGAAATGTTCATTAGATGGTCATATACAAGATTTTTGTTTTTGGCGCTGATCGGAAATCCAACATGGCTGCCAGGGCCCATAATGTGTTCTGATTGGTCGAAATTTTAAAAATCTTCTGGTTAGAAACCACTAAGCCAATTGAATTGTGACTTTACAGGAATGATCATTGGGAGGTCCTGTACTAAACTTGTGAATCGTTTGCTGATCGGAAATTCAAGATGGCTGCTATGACTCCTCGACTTAGTTTTAACATAGGACCCTATCGAAAAAATGTTTAAAAGTCTTCTCCTCTGAAACCAGCAAGTCAATTTAAAGCAAACATGGCATGAATGGTCCTTAGGTGGTCAACTTTCAAAATTATGTGCTGTGAGCCCGACCTCCATCCAAGATGGCCGCCGTCAGTGGACATAGTTTTAACATTAGACCCTATGGGAAAATTGCTTAAAAGTCTTCTCCTCTGAAACCAGTCAGCCAATTTAAAGCAAACATGGTATGGATGGTCCTTGGGTAGTATACTTTTAAAATTGTGTCCGGTGACCACGACCTCTATCCAAGATGGCTGCCATGAGCAGACATAGTTTTAACATAGAACCCTATGGGATTTGAATAGTAAATTAGATGTATTCGGCAAGCAGACATTCTTAAGAGGACTTAGTTATGTCAGGTGAGCGATACAGGCTCACCTGAGCCTCTAGTTGTATTACTTGAGTGCACCTATATTCATAGAATTCGTGATTTTACACTGAGTGAAGGATGCAGTCAAATACGCTTGCATCGATGCGTCAATTTTGGATCCGTCACCGATCGGTCAACAATCAGTCAAACAGTGACGGCTACTGCTCCAGGGACTGTATCTACATAAGACACAAGAAAAACTGACATGTTCAAGAACATCACTAGTTGGTTCCTTTCCTATTGAAACAATCACAGTTTATATGCAAAGATATTTGTTGTTTCAGTGTCGGTCTTAGGAGGTACGTGGTCTAATACAGTTGTTTTGAATCATGTCAATTTCGATCACGTTCCGTCTTTTTCGTGTCATGACGTCTGAAATGTTAGACAGACTACTTCCGGTGTTTACGCTATTACTATGACGGGCTGTTCCCTTAACGCCAACATTCTTAAAACAAAATATATAGTGTAGATTGTTGTTTTAGCAATTAAGTTGGGGCCACTTGAAGGTTGTTTCTTAATTTTATTTTTTTTATAAAGTAATTAATAAGTGAAATATCACATGCTATGTTTAGTTAAATCTAATGAAAATTAAGTAAAATATGTTGATTTCAGAAAACAATTGAAATGAAGAAAATTACAAATTTAATGAGAAATGAAATTATGAATTTGTTGTAATTCAATTTAAAAAAAAAGTAATCAATAAGTGCAATATCACATTCTAATATGAAACAGGCATGGCCATGAATGCTCGCGAATCTGAAAATTATCTGGCAATTTCACGCTCATCCAGTGCATCAAAAAGTGTCGAGATTTTTTGGGCTGAGATATATCGGGGAAGACTTTTTTTAAGGCCGAATCTAGTCTCATTCAATCGAACTGTCGTTCCTTACGAAATCTCAAAAGTTAACTTCCGCGTAGAAACAAAAATTCTTGTCAGTATGTCAGAAGAGATTTAATAAATCAAAAATATCAATATAAGTAAAACAAGCTGACAAAATGACTTTTATTACACACGGGTTCCGGGTTTCAGTGGTATCGGACGTACGAGAGAGGGTACGAGACTTAGGATCACCTTTGCGCTTTATGTTAAGAAGATCTTCATTAGTTGAATGTCTTAGTGTGTTACACGGAACATGTTTACAGTGCGCAGAATTTTTTTTCATTCATCAGTATGTGCAGCCATGTTTGTCAAGAAATCCTAAGTATACATTTCATACCATAAAGAGCTCGCTCACGTTCTCATATAATAAGTTAAAATCTAATGAAAATTGAAAATGAAGTAAAATATATTGAATTAAGAAAACAAAATAAAGAAAATGACAAATTTAATGAGAAATGAAATAATATATTTGTTGTAATTTAATTTTAATAAAGTAATTAATAAGTGAAATATCACATGCTATATTCAGTTAAAATCTAATGAAAATGAAGTTAAACATAGTGATTTAAGAAGAAAAATTGAAATAAATAAAATGACAAATTTAATGAGAAATGAAATAATGTATTTGTTGTAATTTAATTTAAAAAATAGTAATTAATAAGTGAAATATCACATGCTATATTTAGTTAAAATACAGAACTCTGGTTAAAATCTAACTAAAATGAAGTAAGATATATTGTATAGAGATGAGGATTTGGTATACGTGGTTTACAATGTCAAAAATATTTTTTGTGAATGTGTGACGTAAAAATGCTTTTGACATTTACAGTCGTCATTAAAATACTTCAAAGGACTCATAGTTGATGGTGATGGTTCACGAGATATATTAGATACTGAATTTAGTACTGTTTGACTACTATTTTACCTATTTTTTCCAGTATTGTTATAAATGCTGTTTTAGTGACAACCGGAACCTTTGAATCGTAATGGAAGCGAGAGGTTGGCGCCGTAAAATCTAATTCAATCCACCATTTCTTTAGAAATGCCTGTACCAAGTCATTGCTGTTTTCCAGTTTCCCGGTTGTTGACTGATTTTGTCTGTTTATTGATTTATGAGTTTTGAATTTCCCTTTGGAAGATTGCTCTGTGTTCGGTAATTTTGTTATTACCCTTATTCAGAAGAAAATTGAAATAAAGAAAATTACAAATTTAATGAGAAATGAAACAATATATTTTATGTAAGAGTGAAATATTGTCATTTTTATGTGAAAAAAAACCAGTAAGAAAATAAATCATTAATTAAAACTTTGACAGAAATAATACACTTTAAAACAGTAAAACATGCATTGACCATTCAAAGGAAAGAAAATAGACCATATATTTTCTTAAAATGGAAATGCCATTAAGTTCTATTTTTAGATGTCATTTTTTTTATAAGAAAATTATTTCTTTCATTTATATGTAACTTTACTTTTTAATTATAAAAATTAGTGAACAATCAAGCTTGGAGAACATATGCATATGTGCTTATATAGTGTTAATATAGTTTCATATTTTATTTAATTCCATTTATATAGAAAGAACTGGAAGAGAATCACATTTACCTATATTTACCTGTGTATACTTCAATCATTCGCTCTTAATGAGACCTCTTAATACCTCTTAATTAGGAAGGACAACATTCTTTGATCTTGCAAAATGTTGGCGTTCCGGGATACATCCACTGTGACAATGTCAACATATCATAGTCGTAGATGCGGTAGATTATAGGTAAATATAATATGGAGACGCCAAGAAAACGACTGAGTAAATACTGGTGTGTTCGGTACCTCACTGTCTGTCTGATAACAGAAATATATCAAGACGGGTCGTTTTCCTTTCAGTGATGGTGACGCAGTAAATAAAGAAATAAAACCAATTTAATTTTAAAGAAGTAATTGTCTGTGCATTGAAGTCTTTGATACAAATAAAATAATTTAATTGATATCTGTCTTTTACAGAAAATGTTAAATGTTAAAACGGTACTGATCGATTGGAGTTTTCGTTGTGCGCAAATAAATGTACATCATTGACACAGAAAGTCCAGTGCCATAAGGCTGTTTTTTTTATTCTTAACTATTAACCTGGTTTTAAACTGTTTTATGGTTGAGCGTTTTTTTTCGATGTTGTTTTAACCATCTGGTTATATGGTTAAAGAACATCTTAACTGGGATCGAAGCACGGTTGAATATATTTGAATCCTTTTAATTACAAGTATGTTTAAGAGTTGAATTGTTTTATTTGTAAATGGAGAATTCATTTTACTTTGTTAAAAAATAATCAATGAACTAGAAAATTTCTCTTAAATATTGTTCTTCAACCATTGCGTTTTTTATCTATCTTAGACATGTTTCAGGTTGTTTTCAACCATAAACAAGTTTGAGAATATAAAAACAGGCCTTAACATTCCATCCAAATCACATGGTTTGGCAAACGAAAATAAAAAGTTTTTGACGGAATGGAAATGATTCGAAACAACCGTATTGGTGTTCTCTGTAAAACCTGTAGTGTGTTGTTGTGTGCACTTGAACACCTGATAGTAGATAACTCCAGTGTGGGGCCCAATGGGTGGTAATTGGTCCAATTAGCCTCAGGCCGACCCTATCGATTGTTGGATTAATTTATTGCCCCAAGATAACTTGCGATGTTTTGATTATCTGCATAAAATACGAAAAGAACTAAAATGTTCTTGAGCTTCGTCATTTGGTGCTTTTTGCAGTTAAATGAATAGTATAATATATATTTATCATATACTTAATTAAGATATGTTTAATTTTGCATATGTGATAAATTCGAAATGCAACAAGTCATATCTCCCAGGGGTGTAATAACCTAATCCATATTACATGGGGGTGTAATCATGTGTGCCATATTACATGGGGAGTAATATGAATTTTTCAAATTGGCGGTCTGAAATTTTGCATGAAATCGAGTATTTAGTTTTTCACAATCATTTTGTCTTTTTTTTTTTGTGGAAAAATATATATATATAGTTTCCGGAATTCACGTTTTCCAGTCCGGTCAGTTTTCGTTATTAATGTATCGTTGTTTACTTCCGTCGTCTGCTACCGTCAAAATGGATAACGAAGAAAACACGGAAAATGCTCGTTATGCAACGAATGATGACACTCCTTTATGAACGAAAGATTAAATCATCTTGTGTTGTAATATGATAATAGGTGTTACCTAACTTGGGACGAAGTCCAATAATTTTTTTTAAACAATATGAAAATTATAAAATTGTCGGCCATCGTTATTTATGGTTGTCAAGGACTACTTCATGCTCTATCGCGCGATATTTTGAACGGGTTCCACTTCTCATGAGATTTAGAGCTAATGCGTAAGCAACTTTATTTTTTTTTCTACATCCTTGTATTCTTGATTTTATTTATACAATATGTCGTTTTTAGTACTTTAGTACTCGTGGCCCCTTCAAAGCCACGAGTACCAGATTACTGCGCATCCTTACGGAGTCGAATTCCACCAGTAACCCTGTATTAGATTTCTACTAACTTTGGGACTTCGTCCCATATAATATAACTGTATAAGGATTATGTCTCTAAATTCACACAATAAAAAAGTATATATACAATGTAATATGACATTATTGCATCATATCCCATAATCGTCATATCAAGCTATGCCTATGGCTTTGGTTTCTGAAAATGATCAGCTCTCATAAATATTAAGAAAGGCGCACTGAAGTATATGACATGTATGATAAATAGGATATGATATGGTATTTTCCATATCACATGCCATATCAACCCTCCATCCATATTAGCCCTTCGGCTAATATGAGTGTCTCGGGTTGATATGACATGTGATATGAAAAATACCATATAATAATCTATAATTATTGTACAATATTATTCTATAATTGTGTATTATTCATGATATACATTGTAGCATAGCTTTGTTTGTCATTTTGTGTGTATATAATCTGTGAATAAAAAAGCACATTTTATCACTCCCAGATATTATCATGCTGTGTGACTGTCTATAGAGAAAAGTTTGAAGATACCAAAGGGGTAATCAGAAGTCATAAATCGAAGGATGGATAATAGAATGGCCAGAGGAAAAAGGACAAAGAAATAACCAATAATCTACAAAACACTACACAGGAAACTAAAGACCCAACAACACCAACCCGACTAAGGCACGCCCATTGGAACGTGGGCCAGTGATTACGAATAAATATGGAAATATCCATAGACAATTGTAAAATGTAATTTGCCACCTCGGTTCAGCCTAAGATTGAATTTGAGGCAATTTGAAATCAACAAAAGATTTTTCTTGTAGATCTCATATTACTATGAAAATCGGATTGATACAGTCATGGGGGCGGGCCCATTTTCTATATATAAAGGTATATTCTCTCCCCTGGGAGGAGATGATGACATATCCTTACGCAGATTTAGTGTAGACATGGTGACATTTGGACTGATATCAGAAGCCAGACTAAAAGTTTTAGCACTGTTTCAGCATTTCCCAAGCGGGTTTCCGCCTAAAGACCTAAAAAATGTTACTTTCAAATACCTTCAATATTTTAACATTGTTTAAACAAAGTTCATATCTAAGTAACTATGCAGAAACATTACGGAATGTAACCGGCATTTCTGCAAGTACGTATGTGTTGTGAAAGGTTGTGGACAATTTGTGTTTAACCCTTTAAGTTACCACAAGTGCAAAATGTATACATGAATTAGCTAAAATAAATGTTGAAATATATATATAAAACAGAAAATCCTTCATTCCCTTGCTTGTCTGTTTTACTTTTAGAATTCAATTATTAGTATATGTTTTTACCATTTGGCAGTTTGCCTGTAAATTAGAGATAATTTGATGTGTGCATTAAAAATTTTACTTTATAAAGTAGAAATTCTATATCAGAGTGAATAATACAATGAATAGTAAGATGAATGCCTATGACATGTGATATTGGATACACTCTGAACAGGAAGTTATGATGTTACACTTACTATACCTGTAATTAGTTAGAAAAGTAGAGTTTTTAAAATATTATACTATACTTTATAGTACATATTTCAAAAAGTAAAAATAAAAAAGTTTTTAATATTTGGCACTTAATTGGCCCATTTCGATCAAGTGTAGATGAAAAATGAAAATTGTGCGTACTTTCCAAATATGGGAAATTTCGGAATTCTGACTCCTTTTACGGTATAGTAAGTGTAATATCATAACTTCCTGTTCAGAGTGTATAATACCTGTAATTAGTTAGAAAAGTAGAGCTTTTAAAATATTATACTATAATTTATAGCACATGTATATGCATTAGATTTCAAAATGTAAAAATAAAAAAGTTTACATTTTAATATTTGGCACTTGCTTGGCCCATTTGATCAAGTATAGCTGGGAAGAAATCTACCCAAATACTCCTAGTGGTTCTCCGGAAAATCAAAAAACGCATCAAAATTACATGAAAAATGAAAATGGTGCGTACTTTCCAAATATGCAAAATTTCGGAATTCTGGCTCCTTTTAGACGTTTTGATGTAAACGAGCAAAATGTTTTCTTTTATGGATGTTGAAATAACAACCCAGGAAAATTACCATTTTGCAAACCAAAAAAAAAAGGCATTCAAATCGGATGAAAAGTGAAAAAAGTAGCAATTCGGATATCCCCATTTTTGGCAAACTTTCATGTGACAGACGGTAAAAGTCACATAAATTCACAAGGCATAAAACCCAGAAAGACAGTTTTTGCACCTCTTATTTTATATTTTGATCTGAAGGATTTTTTTGAGTTTTCCCATATCCAACAATGGAGTTTGCTGTTTCATGAAATGTTAGGCATGCACATTTGCAACTCCTCTGAAAGCAGTGCATGGATTTGAATAAACAATTCGTGCTAATCTCATTGAGTAGCTCATTTTTATACAAGTGATTGTTGGGTGTTTATATTAAATAACAAAACAAAAAGAAAAGAAGAAACAAATCTGTATAAACACAAGATATTCACTTCAATTTTACAAATATTTTGCTGTTTTCAGGTATTCTTGCTTTGTTCGCTGTGTTTACAATCTGATGGAGCTAATATTGGAGGGAACTGTACTGTGAATGGAAACTGTACATATGATAATGGAACATGTGTAGACTCAACCTGCGGCTGTGTATTTACACACTACATAAATGGAAGTGAATGTACACTAAGTAAGCTTCTTACCATAATGTGGTTATTTATACTTGATTTATGAATTTCCCTTTTATATTTCTGAAATACTCTATTTTCAGAATTTTATTTACTCACCTGCAAATGGTCAAGCGAGTTATTCCCATATAATAATAATAATAATAATAAATTCTTTATTTATAGAGTGT
>MJUT01064350.1:0-17729 GCA_002080005.1 Gigantidas platifrons
TACTTCAAATTGTCACGCTCGTTTAATGTTGTTTGAATCTTAATGTTCCGTAGCGTATTCGCCAATAATTCGGTGTTTAATCTTCATTTTATGAAGATCAGTACGGAAAACGACAATAATTTTGGGTATGAAAAATTACGAGGTTGGTAGACAATATGCCTTTAAATAAGTGTATCCTATTAACCTAAAATTGTTGTTTCCAAATGAATGTTGATTATATCTGGTACTTTAATGTTACTTTAGATTTGTAATTGAACAACCTATTACATAGCGGTTATAAGCTGTCATAATTTGTGGTATTTGTTCATTGTATTTAATTCTAATTGAAATGAAATCATCAGCTAATGTGATGTTTCTATGGTGGTGTTTAAATATTTCATCAAATATCCCCCCTCTCCCCCTCTCAACTTATTTCAATTACAAATATGTATTTTATTACTGTATTTTTCACTTAGTATTATTAATTAAAATATGGAGCTACATGTAAGCACTTTGTTTTTCCGCACTTTCGAATGAAAGTTGTTAATATTTTTATCACGCTTGTCCGTTACTTCTAATTATAATCGTGGGTTCGAACCCCGGTCGGGTCAAACCAACGACTATAAAATGTGTATTTGGTGATTCTTCGCTAAGCACGCAGCATTAAGGAGAGAGAGCAAAGACTGATTGGCTCGGAATCAGGATAATGTGTCCGAGTGGGGCGACGTGCCTATCCACGGACTGTTGTTTCAGTGAGCTAGCACAATAACAATCGAAATAAGCGTGTTGGTCTAGTACAAAGTGAACCTCATCATCATCTCATTGAAAATTAGTTTCTTCTCGCTATGATATAGCTGAGCAATTCCTGAGTTGGCATTAAAAAACAATCACGCAATCACTCACTCACTCTCATCTTAATTAGCATTGGGGTATCATTTGTTATCTGTGCTTCTTTGTACATAGTGATGTCAAACACTTGATGAGTTACATGGCGGATGTCTTATAAGAGGCACGAACTGTTTATCCTTAGCAAGTATCTGGGTTTGTCCCAAGCTTTTTGTGGAGTCTGTGTTGCTCATCTTTTTATCTTTGTGTGTTGAGTTATGTTTTTGTGTTTTGTTTGTCTTCGTTCTGTGTATACCCAATGTTACCAGTGTCTCTGGATTGTCCATTCATGATTTCCCGTTCGGTTTTCTCTAACGTTTATTCATCTATTATCTAGTATTTGTATGCATCTATAGAAATCAATTACGTGTATACAAATGTGTATGGTAGCATGTAGGTGAGCAGTCTGTGAATTTCGTTGAAATTTCACTTTCGTAACATATTTTATTGAGTTGACAGAATCACTTTCAAAAGAGGCATAATACTATATCTTAACCGTTTTTACTTCATCTCAAAAAATTAAATATAAAAATTCTTTACAACTGAAAATAAGAAAAATAAATTTAATGAAAGGGATACATTTATTCATTATATGCACGTATAACAGGAGTCATGAGATTCATACTTGTTGGCATCATCTTTCCCACATATAGTACCCGTTGTGAAGTCGTATTTCTCAATCAGTTATTGAACCAGATAATAATAAACAGCATGGGACATAAATACCCCGTAAACAGGAGGAAAGAGAAATGTTCCTGAAGGAACTTGATTATCATTAGGGTTATCGGAGCTATCATGTTTATTATAAATCTTAATTAAGGCACATGTACACGAAGACAGGACCCCCCTTGTTGTACCCCTCCCCCTTATGTGACCTCATTTGCATATATATGATTTTTGCACAAATATTAATTATTTAGACTATATGTATACCAACATAATACATAATCACTGATTTAATGCATATTCACAATCCTTGTGTAAACCCGACTAATAAGTGAAGCGAAAGGTAGCCAGCTTCTTTGACAAGATTTGGGGCATTCGCCAGGAAACTATGTGATAAAATATTTATAAAAGGTACTCACCGGTTGAAATGACGGTTTTCCTCTGTCAGTCGATGATTATCCTTCGTCATTAACTACATTCCATCCCTGAATTATCACGTCCTGCGGCTGTAGCGATGAGTTTTTGATCCACCGTCTACGCTGGTTGTGTCCATTCAACTTCTAGCAACGGAAATGAATGTAAAGCGACATCTGCGTGGTCATCGAACTAAGAACGGTAACTGAAATGAAAAACGCGGGAAATTAGAGACGTTCCGATACAACATTGCGGGCAATGAAAATGCGAGAGAATTACGAATATTTATTTGGCGGAAAATTTTGATTGTGAAAAAAAGATGGCGAAAGAAAAATCTGCTATTTTTTCCTTGATTAAGGAAAACCTACAAGAAACTGAAAGTTCTCAATATGTAGATCTTATAGAAATTCAGAAAAAATGTAATCCAAGTGTCACAAACTTTGCAGTTGGAAATGTAATTGGAAAATTATTAAAAAATGTAAAAACAAAATCTGGTAGAGCTAGAGAAAATTGGTGTAAAATAACAAAGAGATATTATGGTTTAACTTGGAAAAAAAGTAGTAATGCAGAAGTACAATTCCAACATATACCAAACTTAATCTCTGATGGGTACTTTGTTATTTCGAAATCTCCGATATCAGTGCAAATCGGTCATTTTACAGGAACTATAGTGAATGGCAGTAAAGTTATGATTGAACTTGAACTGAAATTAAATGGTGACATCAATTTAATTTTTATGAGAAAAGAAATTGATCTTGAAAAAATAGGTATCCAGAAACAAATTCAATTTACAACAAATGGAATTGAATCCCTTTTTAATATTATCAGTGAACTAAGCTACGGTGTTGGGGTTAAGACCCTTGAACAAGATTTACCTCATTTTCAAGAACAAGTGAATTCTATTGGTGATGAAAATAGTGATCAAATAAGGTATCGGTCCCAAAAATGTCTTCAGATTTTGCCCTTTAAGACTTCAAATGCTGCAATTCCTTTTGTTGCAACTGTAAAAAATTGAAAACAAAAGTTCATAAGAATAATACTGAAACAAGCAATGCTGATGAGGTAATATTAGGTGATTCTGACCACAATGATTTAAGTGAAATCTTGAACAGAATTTTTCCTGATTGTTCTCCAAAAATGCAAACATTTTTAGCAAGTTTAAAAATGGCACTGGAAAGACATCCATTTGGCCGAAGATGGAACAAAGAAGTCATACGGTTGTGCTTAGCACTGTACTGTAGAAGCCCAAGGGGCTATAGCAAGTTGCGAAATAGCAATTTTGTTATACTTCCTTCACAAAGAGGCTGGCATTAATATAAACATGCTTCAATGGATGTCAAATGAGACTCAAGCAAAAAATATACCCCCTGAAGGATATCAGGGTGGACTTATTATAGACGAAATGTCCATACAACAGGATTTACAGTTTAGTAAAACGAAAGACAATATTCACTTAATAGCTTTCACAGAGTGCACCCCAGAATCTGTTATTTTCGAACAACTGAAAAGTAATAAAACAGACAGAATTTTAGCGACTCATGTTTTGCAGTTGGTATTTCTAGGATTTACAGGGCATCGTTTTCCATTCTCACATTTCCCTTCTAATACAGCTTCAGGACATGAATTGTATTTAATTATTTGGAAGGTAATTAGTATGTTATCAACATTTGGGTTTACCATTCAGTATATAAGTACTGATGGGGCACAGAGCAACAGAGACCTCTTTCATATATTATTGCCAGAGTTCAATTCATCAAATCCCATTACATGTTCATTTCACAATGTATTTTCTCCAAAGCTTAACGAAAAAATATTTTTTATCATGGATATTTCCCATACTATCAAAAAAATAGAAACAATGTGTCAAAGAGTGGAGATGACCCTTCATGTAAAGGAAGATTGAAAGTCAATGACAATTTTATTGAATGGAATGACTTCAAACAGGCATATATATGGGATATATCAACTAACCCCTTCCCTGTTCATCATCAACCTTCACAGAACATATCTACTTTACAAAGCTAGTCAAGATGAAGCAGGAAGTGGACTTGATTCCACTATTGAATTTTTAGAACAAACAAGTGTTTTAATAAAAAAAACTTTAAAGATCACCGCCCTATTACTGACAGTGCTGACGAACGACTTAAGCAAAATCATAATGCTTTACAGTGGGGAAAAAAATATTAAGGAGGATACGAACATAAATAATAAGGAAAAATGTCTAATATCCCATCAAACTAGGCAGGATATCATTTCTTCAATCATGGGTTTTGAGGGGTTGTGTCTGTATAAACTCGGGTCTTCTAATGCATCTATAATTCCCAGTCGTGTCAACAGTGATGTCATAGATAATATTTTTTTCCAGCAACGAACACTATATAATGGGGCTAATACAAACCCCACATACCTTGGCTACTGTCATATAGTAAATTCAGTCATTATAGGACAAGCATCAGTGTCACGGAAATCTAACACTGGCGGTACAGAAACAGGAACAGATATACCACAAGCAGTGCTGGCAAAACAAATTTACAACCCCCCCCCCCATCCCAAATCTAGATCTTGGGTAGAAGTTTGAGCTTTTGCCAATTAATAATGTGTGTCCATAAAGCACTTTCAATGTATGTAAAAGTTTATAGTGTGAAATTTAAGAGAAAATTCCTACTTTTTTATAAGAATTTGGTGGGACCCACAAGAGGAATTAAAAAAATAAATATTTACTTGTACCAATAAATAATCAATACTTCCTTTGTACAAGTAAATATTAATAAGGACCTAAACGCAAAATTTAATAGAAGTTGCTCATGCAGAAAATGTAGGTTAAAGTGACCTAAATTACAGTGAATTCTATTTAACTACCCAAGACAAATCCACTGGTTAAGTTTCATTGTTATACCATGTCTAGTAACTGAGATATGGGCCTAAATGCAAAATTTAGCCAAATTGGGACATATGGACATATGGGCGGACGGACAATGGTAAAAGTATATGCCCCTTTCACTTTAGTTACCGAGGAATAAAAATAAAGCATCGCAAGTCCCATGAATAACAAGTCTGAGGAGAATAATGTATTTGTATAAAGTGAGTTTGCTTGAGATATTGTCAAATTTTGACAAAATATTTGGCACTCCTAGAGTTTTATAGAGTTTTCCTTGGACATTTTTGTAACAGAAATGTTCTATCTTTCATTTCATTTTCTTAAGCAGTTCCTTTAAAGGCTAATTAAAAAAGTTAACTATTTTTTCTTGAGTTTTTGAGGGTTTCCTGTTTAATTTCTCACATGCATTTCTCATGAAAAATTTAGAGACCAAATTTTCTCGCCAAAAATTGATAGTTTTCAAGTGATCATATCTCAGAAATAAACCTATGTATTTAAACTTGTTATTCTGTATGCATGTGTAAAACAGATAAATAAAATAAATAAATCAATAGATAATTAATGATAATAATCACTCTGAATTGGGGCATCTGATAGTTTAACAGATTCAACATGTTACTGGTAAAAGGGAAATAACTAGAAATAAAATTACAATGTTTATTTATTTAACTGGGTATTGTATTGTATTATAATTATAAATGTTTTGTATTGTAATCATACATGTCATGGGCCCATAATTGGTTTAATAAATATTCTTCTTCTTATTCTGAATTTCAATGTGTTAGTCTTAGAAGCACATTCCCTTACTGGACTACCATTTTGTGAGAAAATAAATAGTGTAGCTTTTTTTCAAGTATATCACTAATTCCTAATTTTTACATGATGATACATAAAAAACACAAGTTTTACCTTAAAAACTGCTTTATTTGCACATAGGGCAGGTATACTGAGCCCCCTTTTCACTAAGACTTGCCCACAAATCGTCGTCTTGCAGATTAACACAATTCCGATGGTACCATAAACAGCAAACGTCACAAGATATCCAGTCTTCATCCAGAGAACCAATATCTGGTTTATTGCAAATTACGCAATGTTCATCTGGTTCAACTAAAGAAGCATATTTCTTTCTACTACTTTTTCCCATCCCTTTTCCTTTCTCTTTACTGTGCCTTACAATTTTCCTTTTCTTAGGTTGGGTACTTTGAGATGATTTTTGCATTGCAGGTTCTGAAGCCGAGGAATTAGGTGAATGTGCTCTTAAGTTGCTGGGACCAGGAATGTCAGCATCAGGTACATGTATTTCAGGGGTTGATTCAGTTTGGGGTGTCTTACTTTTTCGACCTTGAGTAGTTACTGATTGTTCTACCTGAAGTTCATCCAGACATGGAATACAATCACTTTGCAAAATTATTTTGTTAAGTTCAGTAACGATTGCATCTATACGTTTTTGAGAAGAAATGTTAACATTGTAAATTCGGCACAACTGTTAAAGATTCTTCTTTGTGAATGACTTTTCCAAAATAAATTTTTCATTCTGCATAATTTCAGACTTAATTCTCAAATGAGATCCTTCTTTGTCCTTTGACTTGTCATCTCTTAAAAACTGCATGTTAGATGATTTTACCACCCTTTAACAGTTTTCAATAACCTTCTTTCTAAGAGCTTTTCCTTTCTCCTTTTTAAGAAAAGTTAAATAATCTCTTCGAAATTGACTGAAAGATACTTTCAAGAATAACTGTACAAGGTAATTTTCACATGACAAGGTTAACGATTGAATAATATTGTCAATATTGTCACTATCTTGAGATTCATACTTTATGTTGTAATTATGAGTCAAAGTTTGAACCCATAAATCAAATAATTCTTTGCTGCTTAATAGTTCACCTACCACAAAACTAAACAAATTCTTCCCATATTTCATAAGGTTAGTTGGAACAAGTTTTTTTCTACATAGAATTTCAAGTGTGCTAAAAAAATCAAAACTTTTATCTGTAACGTTTGTCAAACTTTCACGCTCATTTTGTTTGTCTTTTAATCTCCTCTAAAGTCCTCTTTAAGTCATCATAAGAGATTACAAGTGATGCTAATATGTTCATTTGACCTTGAAGTTTGGAAATTTTAGATTCTGATCCTTCGGCAATTAAAGAATTCCTGATTTTCACCGACAAGCTATACTTCAATTTTGCAAGAATTTAACCACTGATATAGCTTATTCTACCCTTTGCAGGGGCAGATAATTCATTTGTGTTGATGTCTTTAAATGGTTTTGGTTCCTGAAGATCCAAATGAGAAGGTAAGTCCTCAAAATTGTTTCTCTCAAGATAGAATAATATGGTACTCAAGAACTGAAAATTTATGTCAGTATCACTTAGTTCTTTTGAGTAAGCTTTAATCAAGGATTTTGCACTCGCAACATATTCATCTGAACTAATATATTAATGAAATTTTACAAAAAAAAAGACATGCTGCTGTTTAGCGGAATAAGTTTTCTGACCTTCGGGTAGAGTATTCAGTCCAATATCTTCAATGAAAGAAAGTTGTGAAGCATACCACTCTTCAAAGGGGTGAATATCTCTCATTATCGCATCTTTAAAAGATAGTATATCATTTTCCACGGGTGTACCAATAAATTATTTTATGACAGATTCAACAGCAACTTTTGCTGGTAAAAGCTCGTCTCTATCCAAAACTAAATCAATTTTTTCTAAATTTTCAATTTCATTGTCAGAATCTGAGTCATTTTGAAAACATTCTTGGATATTTTCAAATAAAGTGTCAATACTTGTAATATCATCATCAAAATCATCAGGATTTTCAGAAATTTCAGTTTGCAGTATTGTTTTCTTTCTCTTTCGACAACAAGAAAGATCATCTTTTAAAATGCATAGGCTGAAGTTTTGATAGAAGTCTGTTACATGTGCAGGATGTTTTCTGCATAATGTTTTTCTAAAATTTTTCACACACAGTCCATCAATCTGTACCGCTCTACCTACAGCGACACCTATCTGACCAGCTTGGAAACAATATTTACAATTTACAACAACGTTGCTTAAACTCATACCCTGGGATTTGTGTACAGTAATTGCATAAGCTAGTTTTAATGAAATCTGAGTTCTTTTGGCTGCAAATATATTATCAACAAGGTCATATGTTGTGAACACAACAGGTTTCAGTGTAACGGTGACAAATTTTTAGTTTATCTCAAATTTTACATCAACTGAGTCATTTTTATGTTGACATACAATACCACATAAACCATTTACTAATGTGTCACTCAAGTTTCGGACTAGCATCACTTTGCACCCAACTTTTAGTCCCATATTTTTCGGAGCTAAACATTTTCTCAAGTAATATTCGGACCCCTCATCAGTAGAGCGATATGTTTTCATTTCTCCTGGCAAATTCTGTATTTTATAATAGTTAAAAATGACAACATCAAAATTGCGTGCAAAAAGTTGTGTTGCCTCATTCTCATTTGGCAAGGGTCTGTCTAGTGAGTTAAGAAAGGCTATCGTCTCTTCAGATGGGTTCCCAAGCTCTAGATTATTTATGCATTTGATTAGTTCAACCTCACTTTGTCTATGAATAATATTCAATTCAATTTTATGGGGGAAACAGTCATTAAACCATGGCAATTTATGACAGTAGTTCCCAGGGTCACCTATCAATTTATTTTCAACAGGAGGTAACTGATAAAAATCTCCTGACAAAATAATTTGAATTCCACCAACAAAATCTAGACTTTCTCTAATGTTCCTACACAGAACCTCTACTTGGTGCAAAGTTTTAGCACTAATCATCGAAATTTCGTCAATAATTAAGAGATCAGTAGACATAATATCTTTCTTAACTGTAGTGAAGCGTTCATCAGATTGTACAAGATGCACAATTTCCTCGTCAAGGTGTCTCCCGTCTTCAATCCCAGCCCATTTGTGAAGCGTTTTTTCCCCCAAACTTCCATATAGTGTAGCCGCAAGGCCGGTAGAACATACTACGGACACTTTTCTCTGGACTTGACGCTGGTTTGTAATGATATGTTTGAGGAGGTGTGTTTTACCTGTACCAGCCTGACCGCTGATTAGTAAATTGTGCCCAGAAAAGGACAAATTAAATGCTTGCTGTTGATCTTCGTCGAACATCATTGTTTATTTACACTAATATTCGTAATTCTCTCGCATTTTCATTGCTCGCAATGTTGTATCGCAACGTCTCTAATTTCCCGCGTTTTTCATTTCAGTTATCGTTCTCAGTTCGATGACCACGCAGATGTCGCTTTACATTCATTTCCGTTGCTAGAAGTTGAATGGACACAACCAGCGTAGACGGTGGATCAAAAACTCAGCGCTACAGCCGCAGGACGTGATGATTCAGGGATGGGATGTAGTTAATGACGAAGGATAATCATCGACTGACACAGGAAAACCATCGTTTCAACCGGTGAGTACCTTTTATAAATATTTTATCACATAGTTTCCTGGCGAGTGCCCCAAATCTTGTCAAAGAAGCTGGCCTTTCGCTTCGCTTATTAGTCGGGTTTACACAAGGATTGTGAATATGCATTAAATCAGAGATTATGTATTATGTTGGTATACATATAGTCTAAATAATTAATATTTGTGCAAAAAATCATATATATGCAAATGAGGTCACATAAGGGGGAGGGGTACAAAAAGGGGGGTCCTGTCTTCGTGTACCTGTGAATTAAGGTAATCAATTATATAGATGTGAGATCTTAATGAGGGAATCTTAATTATCAATAATAGATTTAATACTAATATGTCCTCTGCGTGGATACGAATAATGATTGTTTTACTGCTTCCGTCAGAAATGTATTTTGGACTGAATAATAAAGTGAAAATTGTGATGTCATCTAATTGATAAAATCATATGTTTTAAATCTGTGCATTACGTTTGCGCGCATTACCATTACGTTTGTTCGCAAAAACCTTTACGTTTGCGCGCAGGAAAGTATTACGTTTGCGCGCAGCCTTTACAGGTAAAATTACAGGTAAATACAGGTAAATATGTTTTATTCATTATACTACAAATATAAACACGTTACCCCTTCCTTCCCTGCTCACCAACGAGGAGGTGGAAGTGGGATTTCGAGTCCGTTTATTTATTTAATTTAAAACATTCACTTAATGTTAAAAGTCTACTAAACACTATATATGCACTAGATAGACGGTTATTCCCAAAACACAAAGTTGGATTTTTTATAGTGTTAGTTCATCGAAACAACAGTCTACATTATCCACTTAGACACATTATCTGGGGGTCGATCCAACCATTCTGTGGTCTTGCTCATGATTGCTTTGTGCTTAAAGAAGAATCAGCAAATACTAATGTAATAATCTTTAGTTTGACATGCCTACATGGTTATTATTAGTATTATTATATAGTACATGTACCAGTCAGTAAGTCATTACTATTTAAAGCCAAATGAGCAACTTTTCAGCGATTTCATGGCGAGAACATGTTGGGTTTGAATACATGATAATGTTGTTCGCTTTCTACTAGACCAACACCCATGGTTGGATTTTTATTGTGCTAGCTCACTGAAACAACAGTCCGGGGTAGACATGTCTCCCCACTCGTATACATTATTGTGATTCCGAACCAATCAGTCTTTTCTCTCTCCTTCATGTTACGTGCTTAGCAGAGAAGCAACAAATGCTAATTTTATAGTCTTTGGCTTGCCCCAACCGGGACAACAACCTACGATCTACCACACTCGTACTAACCACTACACCATCGACTTGGTTGGTACATGTATAATGATTGGATACTAAATGTATTGTAATGTATACATATCCCGCAATATACCACAAAATGAAAATTATGCAAGAAAAAACACAATCTGATATCCATATGAACCTTCGCATTCGAATGCATATTATAATATTAAAAAAGCCACTCAGAGATGCCTGGCCATGAGTTCATTTAGAAACGACCTCTAATAGGGTTCTGTCATATGCTAGTCCGAGCGTAGGGTATTACATCAGCTGATTTAAGCGCATTGTTGTTTGTTTTTGGGAGTCGTGGTCTTGATGATAGACGAATTTATGCAATCAGTTCCTATCACCACTAACATTGTAGTTCTAATCCCGCTCAGGCGAGCGGTACTCGATACAGTGACTTGCAGCAGGTCGGTGGTTGTCTCCGGGAATACCGGTTTCCTCCCCCAAGGAAACTGATCGTCACGATATTACAGAAATATTGTTGAAAGTGGCGTTTAACACCATAATAATTAATTTATTTTTTCTTTTGATTTTGAAGGGGGTGGAGTTTGTCTATTTTTTTTTTTTTTTTTTTTTGCATAAGTTGCATTTGTTGATATAGTACAGCCCCTGGATACACAATTTATATATCTCAAAACGCTATTACAGGTTCTGTGTATCAAAGTTAAATTTCCTAGATACAGAATTGCTGCTAACGAGTAAACTGCTTACAAAGGGCAAGTTAGATCTAAGTCTTGACGTCCCAAGTCTTACGATCGCCTTCATGAATTAGTTCATTGCTTTACAGTGTCTATGTAAAAGGATAAATGATCAAGTTAGATGACGCGGTTTTTACACCATGTCAGAGTTGGCTTCTATTCACATGTGGAAATACCTGAACAACCGCATCACCTCACTGAGAGGGGTCCATACATGTAAAACTAGTTAACGTAACATCTTCAGTCTATATTGAAGTCTCCGTGTAAAGCCTGGAGTGAGTGGTCATGTATATGTGTGCTAGGGGTATCGATTGCGTTTCGGTTTCTGTAATTTTAGGATTGAGTTTTAGAACCGTGCTGACGTTGTTGTGTGTTTTTTGTCATGTCATAACGGCATTTGATCATTGGATGTTAACTATTACTTTGGGTAAGACGTTAAGTACCACATGTGGAGCAAGATCCTTTCACCTTTCCAGATCACATTATTTGTTGCCCATCTTTTGTTTTCTGTATTGGGTCACGCTGGCTATTGTTTGTATTCTCCTATTCTTTAATGCATGATCACGTTATTGTCTTTCCTTATTGAATGATGAGTCCTGTCATTTTCTTATTTATAAAACATACAGTGGCTTATATATTAAAATAAACAGTTAATGTATGGCAGTATTTGACAGTATTCTATGTATATTTATTCTCTTAAACCATTATTCACAATTGCAGGAGTGATAGGCACTGATTGCACATGTAGCTAAATCCAACCATACATACGATCATGACCACGATGGTCCCTTTAGTAAACGGTGATGTATATAGATAAACGTTAGTTGAAGAACCAATCAAGAATAGACGGTTTAGATATACT
The DNA here is from genome assembly GCA_002080005.1 of Gigantidas platifrons. Lineage (NCBI taxonomy): Eukaryota > Metazoa > Mollusca > Bivalvia > Mytilida > Modiolidae > Gigantidas > Gigantidas platifrons. Next base: position 12,124 of record MJUT01064350.1, read on the forward strand.
GGCAACATTGGACACAAGACAGAACGAATACAAACAAAGCAAAAACAAACATAATATAACATAGAACACTAAAATGATGAGCAACACGGACCCCACCAAAAAAGCCGAGAGTGAATCGAGGTGCTCACGGAAGGCAACATGCTTGACAGGATTTTGAATCTGTCTACGGTTGTGTTCTGGCAGTGTAGTATTTTCTCTTTTTCATTTTATTACCAGTAAAAACTATTAATAATATCACACATTCGACAAGCCGTTCATCCCTATCCGTGAATTGGATTTAATTACCCGCCTGTAATAATCCTATGATTGTACATGCAATTGAAAAAAATGTCGTGTCCACATTCATTGATGTCAGTTATGAATCCAACAACCATACGATCACGCACGCAATGGCTTTAGCTATATTTATTGGGCAAAACGTCTGCATTACGGATGGTATGTGTATAGTAAAATAATATTTTGGATCTAATGAGATTCTTTGGTGATATTATAGGGAGGAAATAACTAGCACAAAGTGTACAAACATAAATATAGCAGTTCTACAATGGACGATTGTCTAGTTAATTATAGCTCCAAAGCAAAAACAAATGGCATTGAATGCATGTATGCCAAGACGCTTGACCAATAGAGGTTTGAGCTTGGTGGGATTTATTACAATATGCCCAGTGACGAACAGAAGACACTAGTAAGTACTCTTGAAAATCAAAAAGGAAACTCATGTGAAAATAGCTCAGTTAAAAAAGAAAAAAAAATAACATTTGTCAGAAGTTATGACATTTATTAAGAAATTAAATGGGTGTAAATGGACACGAGTAGCTATTCTACATATATTAAGATAAAGGAACAACACTTTTACTGCTGTTTTACATTTCACATTCACAGTAGGGTTTCAATAATGAGTAAAACTCATACCCTATAGTAAGTATGAAACTGTCCCTCACCCTGCTGGACAGTCGTACTCTTTATTTCTGTCGACAAACGCTACATCAGGACATATTCATTATTTATCAGAGCATATTTATTACCTGATGAAGGTTATTCCAGAAACTCATCGTGTACACTACATTTGATATCTACGTTTTTATTTTTAAGCAACCAACAGGTAATAATAAGATAAATTGAGATAGTTTAATATAGTTTGGAATGGGCTTACTAAGTGGACTGTATTATGTTTTAGAAAATAACATAATTAATATTAATGTTAGAGGAGTGTAATGGTTAAGTATCCTATCAATCACAATATGTGATAGTTTTATGCGTGTGTTTATGCATTTCTCTCTAACCTCCGATTGGCTATACATGATAACCAGATATAACTATGTACACTATGCTTACACAGGAATTTCATATAAAGTTGGGTTCATTAAACTAGTTAATCCCCTCAATCCGCCCTCAAAACTGATCCCATCCCCTCCGCACACACTTATTATTGAGGTTCTTGTGCTAAGCCAGGAAAGTGGGTAGTCGTGTATATTTTTGTTAGGGGGTCTCAATTTTTCCATTTTCTACAATTTGTCTACTTGAATTAGGAACAGTATTTGTTTTCTTCATTTTATCGTGTACGGGTTTCTTAGTTTTGTAACCTTCTCATGACATTTATTGTTGTATGTCGTGCGAGACCTGTATCCAGATGTCGACAATGTCCTGTAAAATAACTTGACTATGTAACAGGATACTTTACAACTACAAGTGCATTTGATTTGTAATTGTACTGTTGTAATGTTCAAAATCGATAATATGCATATTAAGATTAAATAATATTTGGAATTAATCTATTGTTTAAATAGGTTACCCACGTTCGTATGAATTACTGCTTACACACTCTCACTGTGGATAGTGCATAAGTACAGGTATTAAGAATGATTGCACTTTCAAGAACGTTGATATCGTAATACGGTATTTCTTCAAAGTTCATGTATGGCTTTCAAATATAGTCCAGAGGGGTGACCTCAATATAGTTAGCAATTGATAACTTTGAACTTTGTCGACCAAACGCCCGAAATACAGATAGCCTCAGTCCCAATTCCTTGATTAGCAAAACACTTTTCCATTACTAAGTGATTTGAAGTGGGATATTTTCACACACGACAATTTGGCGAAAAGTTAAAAGAATTATTTCGTTACCATTTCCGATTTTATTCAATATATTATAAGTGAATCAGAATAAAATTAGGAAAATACCCATGTCTATGAGCTCAATATTACCATCAACCTTCAGATATCCCAATCTGGCAGTAAAATGTACAAATATACATGCTAATTATGTGTTTTAGTTGCTTCGGTATTGATACAAGTGATGACCTTTCTCTTTCCTCTCCCCATTGGTTACTTGGTATTGGTGATAGTTTCCAGAGCTGGACCCACAGAGCTGCACACTGTTGCTATCCTGTCGGTTGGGGGGGGGGTGTCAGGCTGCAATACAAATGGCCGTCCGCGAACCAAAGTGAGGATCGTATTATGAGAGTGTTATACTCCCTGCACGTTGAACACCTTTTTTGTTGATTTCGCAAAAAGTGACACCGCATTGTAGTGGCAATAAAAGGTTTTATTTTGTGTTCACACCCTACTCACCATGCGTCTCTAGTGACAGTCAAAAATGGTTTCCCCGGTTGTCCGTCCCTCCCTCATGACAGTGTATATTTTAGATATTGTTACATTTTGTTCTCGTCCTGATATATTTGCGCCTGGGCGCTAAGAAACCATCAATCAATCAATCAATCAATCAATCAATCAATCAATCAATCTGTATTTGTTATCACAATTAAATTAGTGTCCATACAAACACCGTTCATAGCTGGCTCCTCATGTTGTCCATATAAACACTGTTCATAGCTGGCTCCTCAAGCTGTCCATACATACATCGTTCATAGCTGACTCCTCAAGTTGTCCATGCAAACACCATTCGTAGCTGACTCCTCAAGTTGTCAATACAAACATCGTTCATAGCTGACTCCTCGAGTTGTCAATACAAATACCGTTCATATCTGACTCCTCAAGTTGTCAATACAAACTGTATAACTACCGTTCATAGCTGACTCCTTCAGTTGTTTATGCAAACACCGTTCATAGCTGACTCAAGTTGTCAATACAAGCACCGTTCATAGCTGACTCCTTAAGTTGTCAATATAAACACCGTTCATAGCTGGCTCCTCAAGTTGTCTATACGAACACCGTTCTTAGGTGGCTCCTCAAGTTGTCTATATAAACACTGTTCTTAGCTGGCTCCTCAAGTTGTCCATACAACCACCGTTCATAGCTGGCTCCTCAAGTTGTCTATACAAACACTGTTCTTAGCTGGCTCCACAAGTTGTCTATATAGACACCATATTTAGCTGACTCCTCAAGTTGTCTATACAAACACCGTTCTTAGTTGGCTCCACAAGTTGTCTATACAAACACTGTTCTTAGCTGGCTCCTCAAGTTGTCTATACAAACACCATACTTAGTTGGCTCCTCAAGTTGTCTACGGGGTATATAAACACCGTTCTTAACTGGCTCCTCAAGTTGTCCATACAAACACCGTTCATAGCTGACTCCTCAAGTTGTCTATACAAACACTGTTCTTAGCTGGCTCCTCAAGTTGTCTATGCAAACACTGTTCTTAGCTGGCTCCTCAAGTTGTCAATACAAACAACGTTCTTAACTGGCTCCTCAAGTTGTCTATACAAATACTGTTCTTAGCTGGCTCCTCACGTTGTCAATACAAACACCGTTCTTAACTGGCTCCTCAATTTGTCTATGCAAATACTGTTCTTAGCTGGCTCCTCACGTTGTCTATACAAACACCGTTCTTTGCTGGCTCCTCAAGTTGTCAATACAAACACAGTTTTTAGGTGGCTCCTCACGTTGTCAATACAAACACCGTTCTTAACTGGCTCCTCAAGTTGTCTATACAAATACTGTTCATAGCTGCCTCCTCACGTTGTCTATACAAACACCGTTCTTAGCTGGCTCCTCAAGTTGTCAATACAAACACCGTTTTTAGGTGGCTCCTCAAGTTGTCAATACAAAAACCATTCATAGCTGGCTCCACAAGTTGTCAATACAAACACCATTCATAGCTGGCTCCTCAAGTTGTCTATATAAATACCGTTCATAGCTGTCTCCTCAAGTTGTCAATACAAACACCGCTCTTAGCTGGCTCCACAAGTTGTCATTACAAACACCGTTCTTAGGTAGCTCATCAAGGCGATTCACCCAATGCCACCATCATACTGTGATAAATAATCTATGCCATTGGGGGAATTAGGTGTGTACTAATTATTCAGTATTACAATCTTAATCACATAAGTCTTTTTACATATCAAAACTGTTGATTTAGCTTTGCTTTGGTCCTGATAATAAATTGGGGGTATCTGACCTGTCCCTAAATTGTCACATGGCATTGGTGCCATTAGTTATTTGATAAATAGTTAAGCTTTAGATTAGTAGATGTCAGTTGTTAGTTTCGTCCATGTTTTGTAGATACATTTGTTTGTTGCAACATATTCTACACTATATCCTCTTTTCCTGTGGCGATCTAAAATTTTACCAATAAATCCCAACCCAGTGCCACCTGTATACCTACATGCTATATAGTGTATATTAGTTTCTTCTCGTCATGAAAATTTACATAAGTGTCCATATAAACTCCGTTAATAGACTGCTCCATAAGATGTTCTACCAGATGTATATGTATCTATCTGAAGTACATTTTGATATTTTCTAGCAACAATATATTGTTTTTCATGAGCTGCTTGAAATTATCTTGTACATATAAGGAGCATGGCGTTTTCCATACACGAAGTACGCGGCCTCTCCTATCTTGTTCAGTCACTGGCAATATCGGTAATCGGTTTAACCCGTCCCAATTTTGTGTTTGTCCCAATAAAAAAAGTATATATCTAATAATCAGGACCGCTCAAGAACGGTTGGAAGGCCAAATAATAAAAAAGTATTTAAGAGCAAGAAAATCAAAGGACCAAATATGATAAGTAAAATCGTCTAATGATATCTATGTCCGAGGGAATATAACATTATTTTATCTATAATTATATTATTTAGGAACTGTAACTTTCAATAATAAATATATAGTTAATAAACCATGTCAGTAACACGAACTACTGAGAGGTTGATATCCTCTGGACCAGTAGAGGCATTGACCCAGTGATAGTAATTAAAACGTAGATATCTAATGTCAGTAACACGAACAACTGAGAGGTTGATATCCTCTGGACCAGTAGAGGCATTGACCCAGTGATAGTAATTAAAACGTAGATATCTAATGTCAGTAACACGGACTACTGAGAGGTTGATATCCTCTGGACCAGCAGAGGCATTGACCCAGTGATAGTAATTAAAACATAGATATCTAATGTCAGTAACACGAACTACTGAGAGGTTGATATCCTCTGGACCAGCAGAGGCATTGACCCAGTGATAGTAATTAAAACGTAGATATCTAATGTCAGTAACACGGACTACTGAGAGGTTGATATCCTCTGGACCAGCAGAGGCGTTGACCCAGTGATAGTAATTAAAACATAGATATCTAATGTCAGTAACACGGACTACTGAGAGGTTGATATCCTCTGGACCAGCAGAGGCATTGACCCAGTGATAGTAAT
>MJUT01064358.1:4126-17270 GCA_002080005.1 Gigantidas platifrons
ATTATAGACAAGTTTGACATCACAAAAAATGCATTCCTAAGAAAATTAGGATTTTTTTTTTAGGTCAGATCAGGAAAAGACCTGATTAAATTTAATTATTGCTGCATCTATCACACAAACTAATTCAACATCTCTGGAAACCTTTTTGCATATCCATTCCCCATTAAGAGTTTAAATTATAAGTAGGTGGTTAATTCCTGTTTAGAAAATGTGGGAGTTTATCAGTGGCATAAAACCTCCACAAAAGAGAAGACAGACGAAGATAAAAATTCATACTGCTACAAGTATTTAAAAAGCCTGTATTACCTGATTAAATGGTTTTTTAGAATGAATAATTATTCATTCATGCCCGAATGTTTTGATTTTTCTTTTTCATCGACTGCAAAATAAAACTGGGCCCTTAAAAATTTAGCTGGGCCCCTAGAAATTAGAAGTCAGTAGCCCAGCTGGCTACTGGGAAAAAATAGTTAATTTGCATCCCTGGATATATATATTTGTGGCATAAATCAAATGATAATTCAAGGTTAATCATCTATCGTGTTTACAACCACACACAGACTACAGCCGTGCAGGTGTTTGTTTAGAACTCTGTCGCCATCAGTTCAGATAAGGTCGCTCCCCATCACATTCTTTAATATAATTGTTTTAGCACTTGTTTGTATCATATTATATGTCTGTATTATACGGGAATAAATAGTCTAGCTTATAATGTAGTTGAGTCAACACGCTCCCAAAACATGGTGGCCAGTGTAAATTTGTTAAGATTTGCTCTAACAAAAAGTGAACTTAATTAAGACATAATGGCAACATTTAAAGTTTCAAACCCGGAGCAGTTCGATTTTTCGAAGCCCGAGGGATGGCAAAAATACATACAAAGATTTGAGAGATTTCGAAGAGCCAGCGGACTCATTGATAAAGATGGAACTATCCAAGTGAATACTTTGATATATTGTATGGGTAGCGAGGCCGACGAGATATTTTCTTCTTTCCAATTATCAGACGATAATAAGAAGAAATTTAATGTTGTTACATTGTAAGGAGAATTTCGATGGATATTTCATCCCGAAACGGAATGACATTTTCGAGCAGGCCAAATTCAACAAGCGGAGACAAAATGAGGGTGAATCTGTAGACCACTTCATAACAGCATTACACACATTATCAGAACATTGCGGTTATGGCGATATGAGAGACCAGCTAATTCGAGACCTTATTGTTGTTGGAATACGTGATGACAAGCTGTCAGAAAAGATGCAGCTTGATCCAGACTTGACTTTAGAAAAAGCTATATCGTTAGCTCGTCAAAGTGAAGCAGTGAAGAAGCAGCAACCTTTAATTCGAGGACAAATAGAACCCGAAGCAAACCTTGACGTAGTAAAGTCACGTTACAAAAATAAACAGCAGTCAACATTTCAGCGGAAAACAGCTCCATGACAACAACAGGCTCAGAGGCAACACAGCGGTAAATGCAACAGATGTGGAAGATCACCTACCCATAATAGGAATAACTGTCCAGCAAGGGATGCAACTTGTCACAAGTGTTCGAAAAAAGGACATTACGCGTCCGTATGTAAATCCAGAAGCACCGTCGGAGAAGTCGAGGATTATAGTTTTCTAGGAGAAGTTAATTCCAACGATTCAGCACCGTGGATTATTAATCTAAAAGTGAAGGATACCGAAATTCAATTCAAAATCGATACAGGTGCCGATTTATCCGTAGTCCCGGAATATGTGTTCAAAAAGTTGAAAAATGTAAAATTGGTGAAAGCGGATAAAATTCTATTTGGGCCAGGTCAAAAGCAATTACAAGTTCTTGGAAAATTTAAGTGTGAATTAAAAGCTAAAAGTGCAAAATCAAATCAGGAATTATATGTAGTGAAAGGATTACGAAATTCTTTACTTGGAAGGCCTGCAATTCAATCTTTGGGATTATTGTCAAAGTCAGATGTGAAAAATGTTGATACCGTGCAAGAGCAATATAGTGAATTATTCAGTGGATTAGGCAAAACCGATTGGGAATATACAATCAAGCTAAAACCAGGATATGTTCCATTTGCGTTATCTACTCCGAGACGTGTTCCACTTCCGTTAATGGAAAAAGTGAAGAAAGAGCTTCAAAGAATGGAAAATATGGGTGTTATTTCTCGAGTGGATAAACCGACAAATTGGTGTTCTGGGATGGTAGTGGTGTCGAAAAGCGATGGAAGTGTACGTATATGTGTGGATCTTACCAAGCTGAATGAGTCAGTTCTCCGCGAAAATCACCTGTTACCGTGTGTTGATCAAACACTTGGACAATTAACAGGGGCTAAGATTTTCAGCAAAATAGACTCAAATTCAAGTTTTTGGCAAGCTTCGTTATCCGAGGAAAGTAAGCCACTTACAACTTTCATTACTCCGTTTGGGCGAGTTCTATCAGAAACGTATATCTGAGACCCTTGAAGGAATAGAAGGAGTCGTATGTCACATGGATGATGTTCTTGTTCACGGTAAGGATCAAAGTCTACATGATATGCGTTTAGAAGCCGTTCTTCAGAAACTGAAAGAGACTGGCACAACATTAAATGCAGGGAAATGTGAATTCTCGTGAAATAAAGTGAAATTTGTAGGACATATTATAGATGCTGACGGAATACGTGCCGATCCAGATAAGATTCAAGCTATCAAAGACATGAATCCGCCGTCGAATGTTTCAGACGTTCGTCGTTTCCTAGGTATGGTTAACCAGCTAAGCAAATTTTCAGGTCGTCTAGCTCTCCTCACAGAACCATTGCGTGAACTATTGAAAAAGAAAAACGAATGGAGCTGGGGACATTTACAAGAATCAGCGTTCCGCGATATTAAGAAAGAGCTAAGTTCGACACTGTGTTTGGGACATTATGATCCAAATAAAGAGACAATCGTGTCAGCAGATTTGTCATCGTTTGGCTTAGGAGCCGTTCTAAAACAGAAAATGTCCGATGGAAAATGGATTCCAATTGCTTATGCTAGCCGCAGTTTATTGCCTACTGAAGGTCGCTACGCACAGATCGAAAAGGAAAGTCTTGCTTCTACATGGGCTTGTGAACGATTTTCAGATTATTTGATCGGAAAAAGACATTTCACATTGAAACGGACCATAAGCCGCTAGTTTCGTTGTTAGGTAACAAGAACCTTGAGGAGTTAACCCCTGAAGATTACAACGATTTCGCATGAGACTTATGAGATTCAGATATACTATTTCCCATGTTCCTGGAAAAGACTTGATCATAGCCGACGCGCTAAGCCGCGCACCGTCTAGAAACATTGAAAAAAGTGCAAGTGACTTTGAAAATGACACAACTGCTTTTGTAGACATGATTATGGAAAGTTTTCCCGCGTCGAATAATAGACTTGAGGAAATCCGCCGTGAACAAGCGAGTGATCCGATAATTCAGGAATTATCCCGTTTATGCCGTGAAGGATGGACAAAAAAATCGAAGATAAGAACTGATTTACTTTCATATTGGCCGATGCGTGCAGAATTCATAGTTCACGATGGACTTTTGCTTAAAGGTACAAGTTTAGTTATACCAGCTGTCCTGCAACGAGACATTCTGAGTAGATTGCATGAAGCGCACCAAGGAATAGTGAAATGCCGCGAACACGCGAGAAATACTGTTTGGTGGCTTGGAATTAATAAAAAAACTTAATGAAGTTGTTAGAAACTGTAGAACATGTGCCGAAACGATAAGCGACAAAGCTGAGCCGATGTGTTCGAAATTTCCCAACCGACCATGGGAAAAAGTCGCGTCCGACTTATTTGAGCATAATAAACAGTCATATTTACTTGTGGTGGACTACTATTCGCGTTACATTGAGATAGCCAGGTTGTATAGTACAAGTTCAAACGCTGTAATCAACCATTTAAAATCAATATTTGCGCGACACGGAATTCCACAAACTTTCATATCTGATAACGGACCACAGTACAGTGGATATGCGTTCCGTGAGTTTGCCAAAAGCTATGAATTTGAGCATATTACGAGTAGCCCAAGATACACGCAAAGTAACGGACTAGCCGAAAGAGCCGTTGGGACTGTAAAACGTATGTTAACGAAGTCCGAGGATCTCTAATTAGCGTTACTGGCGTACAGAACAACTCCTTTGGGAAATGGATACAGCCCATCTGAATTGCTAATGGGACGACATTTGCAGAGTACATTGCCGATAGTCAGGGTTTTCCCTAAGAACCGGCCGCCGGCCAAATTGACCGCTTCAATCAATTTTCTGGCCGGTTCAAAAGCTTCCAACAAAAATTATTTATTGTGATTTTGACTAAAAGGATTCGTTTTCAAACTTTCTTGAATGAAAAGCAAGTAGAAAAAGAGTTTTATTGGCGAACGACTTCGTGTTTGTTTGTATCATTTTAACTTCCTTAAAGTTTAAGTTGTTGACACTTTCCCGATGACAGTGTGGGAAACGAACGCTCGCCAACTCGCCAAGGCGAGTGGAAATGTCGGGTGGCGAGTACAATCCACTTTATACTCGCCGGTCTGGCAAGTAACAGTTGTAAGGCGAGTAGGAACTTGAAAACGCTCGCCACGATAACTGGTATACAGCTTTAAAATACCATAGCTCCCAAACAGTTAAAATATATGTTAACTGTGTCATTTATCCAACATTTTATTAATCATTGCTCGATAAGAAAACATTCCATCATGTATTGTATCTATCTTTACCTCCAACGTTGGAGATCGTGACACTTTCTCTACAGAAAAATTAAGTATACAATCCCGACCCGCATAATTTTGCCAAGGTCGATTTCACGATTAAATGAAATATTGTTTCATAAAAAATAGATGTGATGACTTTTAAAATTAATGCAAATACAATAATTTGGTTTTGAAATATTTCAAACGAATTCGTAGCGAAAACCTACGCGAAAACAAAAAGTTAAATATGTGTCGGAACCAGATTTGACATACATGTTTTATACCGCGTATCAAAACTTAAAAGTCTGTGCTTCCGTACTTGATGAAGACGAAGACAACGAAATTGAGGAATAAGAGATCAGTGCAGCTCTTAAGAGAGTGTTGATCCTTTTTGACCAAGTTAATGACTTGTCAAAATCTGCAAAATAAATTGTTGAACATTACTGTATTGTTTATTTGGTATTTGTTGGCGAGTTTAAAAAAAATGTCACTCTCCAAACATGGCGAGCTCTATTTCATTTTGGCGAGTACTTGTTTCAATCCACTCGCCATTTTGGCGAGTGTTTGAAAAAAATGGTTTCCCACACTGCGATGATATATGAAACGGCACTTTTCATTGGTCGATATTTTCACGACTGGTTCTTTGCTCTCGCATAGATAACAACCGAAAAATCGAGAGAGCCACGGTAACCAGTATGTGATGAAAAACGAAAACACTTGTATAGTCCAACATCAATATAAAGAGAACCTTGCACGATTTTTTTTCTCTTTGACAGCGACCTCAAAGCGTCGGAAAGGGTTGCATAACACCTTTCAGAAATCAAATGACAGTTGAGTTGATAATGAGCTGCTAAATCTTCCAGCATGCTCCTATCAACGGCAATTTGTTACCCCCCCCCCCCCCCCCCCCCCNCCCCCCCCAAGTAAACAAAATGTATCTGCTTAATGCCACACCGGACTGCAACTTCTTGTGTACTCTTTAACACATGTCAAAAATTTACACCTTGAATTGAAAGTTGCCATTTAAACAAAAATAAAGGTTGTGATAAATATTCATTTCAGTTTTAAAAAAGTGTCAACAATGGCAAACTGTATTTTTATTTTCTCTCAATGGTTAGAAGTATATTTTGTTTATGAAATTGAAAACAGAAAACCCCACTGATTAGAAAATAGTCGGTTTCTAAGTAACTGTTTAAAATATGTCAATTCATGGAAATTACCGGAAACATTTTTTTAATATGCCCACTGTTTGAAGCTAGTTATCTAATTTATTTAATTGGCATTCCTAGTGATCCATTGATTTTATTTATTTTTTAAGCAAACTGAGTACAGGAATAAGAATAGAGTATGATGAGAATGGACTATGAACATATAACTTTTTATTCATTTTCAGTCAATGTATTATGACTTTATAATAATCGGAAATTTCTAATTGAAAATTGTATACAGCTTGGTTTTCATTTCTCTTGTTCACTTTTAGACAAAACCATGTACCCTGAGAACCAGACCAGTCAAAACAGATGAAAATAAAGAATCACTTACAACCTCAAAGGTGAAAAGAACAAAAACAACACTGAAAACAAAAGCTTAATCAATAAGACCCCATTGACCCAATCAACAAATCAGGGATGGAATTAAAATCAAAAACACAAGAAATGAATTAATTTACATGTACAAGTAAAAGTAAAACTGATACAATGACTCAACTACAATGTGAGTAACTTGAAAACATGAACAAAGCATTTTAGATATTCAAACTTGGTACAAGATTAATGAATTAGTCTATCACTGGTCAGTCTGGGTGGCTGTATAACAGTACATGCATTGTCAAGTAAATTTATTTCTGTGTACTTTTAAAATTTTGAACTTCTGTTAAGGTTTTTACATTTTCTATAGTACATTTTAGATGTTGCTGAGTCATTCATAGTCATGATAGTCAGTAAAATCATACTGCAACCAGGCCCTAAGGTTATAAAACTTTTTGAGCTGAGTTTCCAGCTCAGACTCAAGGATTGACCAATATCAAAACTGGAAATTTTGTAACAAGGATATTTGAGCTTTAAGACTCAGCTCAGAAAGTTTTATAACCTTGAGACCTGGACTAGAATAACAAGATATTGCAAAAAGAAGCACACAAAATTGTCATTTTCAACCATTAATTTATATGTTCAGAATGCACAAGAATGGGACAAACCAGACCCCCCACACATAGCACGCCGCAATGCGGCACGCACGCCTTGGGCCTGTTAAAATTATATTTTGGCCTTCTACAAAAAAATAAAGGGAATACCCTGGATAGTGAGTGATGAACTTAAGCCCAGACATGCAAACAATGAACTCTTGCGTCAAAAGGAAAGAGAGTATAAACAGAGACAAAAACTCAATTATGATAGACGCCATCGTGCAACCAATCTAGAAAAACTTGAGCCAAATGACAATGTTTATGTTAAAGATCAGAAAATATGGGGAAAAGTTAAACAAGACTCTTACACCCCGCGTTCGTACATTGTTGAGACAGAAAGGGGTGACGTGAGGCGAAATAGAAGACACCTAGCAAAAGTGAAAACTGACAATGATGAACAATCTGACATTGAAATAACAGTGCACAAATCAGCTGATTTACCAAAACAAAATGACTCGGAACATTATATTACACGTTAGGGGAGAATCTCAAAACCTCCGACGAGACTTGATTTGTAATTATCTTTCTGACTGTTAAAGTGTTAAATGTTTATTTTCTAAAAGCCGACAAAGGGGGATGTGGCATAAATCAAATGATAATTCAAGGTTAATCATCTATCGTGTTTACAACCACACACAGACTACAGCCGTGCAGGTGTTTGTTTAGAACTCTGTCGCCATCAATTCAGATAAGGTCGCTCCCCATCACATTCTTTAATATAATTGTTTTAGCACTTTTTTGTATCATATTATATGTCTGTATTATACGGGAATAAATAGTCTAGCTTATAATGTAGTTGAGTCAACACGCTCCCAAAACAATATTTATAAGGAAAAATTTCGTTATTTCAATATTCTGCATAGAAACTATCATATTATCGAATTTTAACAGTTATATGCTTCTTAATCAACATAAAAAACATCCCACATTATATTAATCAAGCTATATATGATACATGTATATCAATTGAAGAACTATTTATAAATTGTTGTTATAAAATGGTAATTAAAAAAATGACATACATGTATACTTGATCCGTATCTTTTCAGCGATTTGAGTAAGCGACAACTGGCATTTTGTAATTATAATTCAAATAAATTATTGATAGTAAACCACCAACGGAAAGAACCACATTGCTGATAGTTATTTTCTAGTTTTTGTAATTTTTATTAAATTTTTTCGGACAACTAAAAGATTGAGTCGGACAAGTACTTTTTTTAGATAGTTGTCCGAAGGGACAAGTTGAAAAATATGTTAATGTAGAGGCCTGAATGACATGTTTTTTTGCAGTTAAAACCTCACCAAATATGATAGGATTAACTGTAAAAAATATCATAATCAAGAAACAACTGAAAAAAATTTTCAAAGTTCCTCGTGGTCTATTTTGTACTATTTTCGAGGACTGTCTCAATTTTACTGGTTTACTGATGTGCCTATCACCAATACGGCGTGGGTTCGCGCTCGGCTTTGTAAATTACAAAAAAGGGTGCACTCTACTCGCAGCCGCAAGTGATAAAGTTTACCAGTTGCTTGCCCATGGTCGGTGGTTCTCTCCGGGTACTCTGGCTTCCTCCACCACTAAAACTGGTCGCCATGATATAGCTGAAATATTGTTGAAAGTGGCGTTAAACACCAAAAATCAATCAATCAATAAACGATGTGCCCCCTACACAGAATTTCAAAACTGTATGTATCAAATGGCCCATGGCCCCTGCCTTTCCCAATCACTGACCCACTTTCTATCCGAAAAACAAACAAACATATCATTGCTCAGTCACTGATCGTAGCAACTTCTGTACTAGACTCCAGCTTGCTTATTACTGCATCACAATTAAGGCTGTCTATAACCCTTTTAATGCTTAAAATAACCGTTTATAAAATGTCGGACTATCAGACTATTGGGGTGTCAGACAATCTGGATGTCGGACTATTGGGGTGTCGGACTATCAGGGCAGCCCCGATTGAAGTGCATCTCCACCTGCTGTATATAAATTTGTTGGATTTTAACAATTTATCATTTTATGTCTTAATAATGATTGTTTATTTTTACTCCTGATGGAGGTTCTTCTATATTGGAGGAAGTTATGACAATAGAATAGAATACACAATCCTAAAAATTAAGAATCCTGTTTATATTATGTACAAATAAAAACCACTCATATAAGCATGAGCAAATAAATTATCAAAATATAAACAATTCTGAATGTTTTGCTGTAATTTGTAAAATTTGAATTGTTAAAATCTATCCAGAAATAACTTCACAATATTTTTTTTGAAAAAATATGGTTTTGGTTGATTATATAGGGATTTGTTTACAAGTTGCAAGACTTTTGTCACCATACTGTAGTGTAGGGCGATTAGAATAGATAGAACACATACGCCACCACCTAAAAAATGTAGTAGCGAAAAATCGTAGGTGAATGTCAAGATATTTATTTTTAAGTTAATGATAAAAAAAAAATGTTACATACCTTAGTTATCTTCATGGATTTATTAAACGATTAGATGCAGACTGGACAATTATGTAATCAGTAGAACGTTCAGTTACGATTGTTGTTATCGAGTTTAGCACCACTGAGAACATTTATTCTATCGCCGTGTCAACGATTTAAACTATCCTGTCTCTATTTTTATAGATATGTCTCGTTCAATTACGTATTCATCCAAGTCCTTGTTGAATTTTATAAAGATCCATCCCGTTTTAACTTCGTAATAGCATATTATTCGGTTGTAAATATCGGGCATCTGATCTGTCATTCCATTTTTTTTCCCGCAAATTTTAACTTTGGAAGAATCCGCTATTTTGATTGGACGGTTCATAGCACATGGCACAAATTTGGAAATGTTAAAATACATGTACAGGCTGCGATCCCGATTATGGCGGAATTATTGCCTTATTGCGTTGGTCTGTAATTTAGCGGTTTGTTTGCTGAGAAATTAATTAACTCTGCTGTGTGTATATATATATATATATATACCGAAATATTTCAGGAGATACATTTGGATTAATAATTGATAAATAAGTAAGCAGGTATTTCAACAAGTTATTTTTATTGTATGTACAGACAGATTTTCAGAGAGGAAATATCCCCCACCTCATCAATAATTCGAGGCAAGGATATTTTTTTGCACCACTTTTCATAGATGTTAATTGTTATATCATTACATTATAGAAGTATCCAACCGTTAGGATTCATTGGAATTGTCTAATCTTTTTAGTACTTGTTGTAACAGGGTCGTAACTACCATTGAGGCAGACGAGGCAGTCTATTTCTTTTTGAAGATGAGAGGAGGGAAGAAGAAAAGCCAACTTCAGACCGTTTTCCTCATTTGCATACGGCCGCCGTATTAAAAACAAAATGGCGTCGATACCCTTGTTAAGTTTAATGGCAATTTTTTTTATCGCTTTTTTTTTATAGAAATAATAGATTTCCTGGTCAATTTTCGATGTGTGAAAATTAATCCTGACACCGTTTTCAGTTCAATTCCCAAATTTCGATTTATTTTTATATAAAACAGTGGTTCCTGAATGAGATCAGGAAAATGAATATTATTCTTTCAATACATATGTAAACAGTAAAAAAAATGGCAGAATGTAATTTGCTCTCGCTATAGTATACCTGAAAATGACAAACCCCACGACCACGAGGACCCCTTCTCTTCGTGATCGTGCTCGTATAGTAGTATGCTTTACAACTACTTGTGCCATCAATGCCTATATCACCACTTAAGTTGTGAACTCGAATCCCATTCATGGCGAGGTGTACTCGATATAACATTATGTGATAAAGTTTGTCAGTGGGTTGCGGCAGGCCCTGGGTTTCTCCGAGTCCTATTTCCTCCATCAATTAAATTGACCGCCATGCACGATACAACTGCAATATTGTTGAACGTGGCTTTAAACACCATAAACTCTAACCCTTCCAAGAGCATAATTTTCTTAAATAAATACAAATACATAATATGATAATAAGTGTTACCCAGGGGCGGATTCAGTGGGAGGAGGCGCCCCCCCCCCTAAAATTGGAAAAAATATGATTTTTTTTTGCGTAAAATCGTGATTTTTCACAAGAAATACCCCAAATTTTTCGCGCCTCCCTTCGCTCGGCGCGTTTTTTTTAAGTGCGCCCCCCCTAACTTGAAATCCTGCAACCGCCCCTGTTACCTAACTTGGGACGAAGTCCAATAATTTTTTTTAAACAATATTAACTCAGATATATGGACCTATATTTTTTTTTCAAAGTAGACCGGGGGCAGATCCAGACTTTCTCAAAGGAGGGGCAAATAGGGGAACCGTCGTTTTTAAAGGTTTTTCGCCAAAACGGAGACCTGTCCCCTCCTGTTGACTGTGCATCCAGTCCGGTGTTGTATAATCCGGTACTCGAGATCTCAATTTCATAGAAAATATTATTTCGGACAGGAGGAGGAAGAAATGAAGCTATGTTTAATGATATTGTCAGTCCCATGGTATATGCTTAATGGGCTAGAACACACTGCGATTTTGGGTCATTTTTTAACATTCATAACCGGAAATTGGGTACGAGTTGGTAGGATACGAGTTGGAAAAGGTACGAGTTGACATGGAATCTGTAAATCGTTCCAGATTACTGCGCATCCGATTTTCTGCAGATTTAACCATGTATTGGTTTCCGGTGTGTCATTTCCGGTGCATGAAATTTAAGCCATTAGTGATATGGATCTGGAATTAAAATATTGCTATTTCTACCATAGTTGGGACTTCGTCCCATATTACCAAGAACTAGTGAAAATTAACTGTAACTATTAGAGAATGCCATGTACGTGAAATCCTTATTGTTTTCGAATTTCTGCTGACAAAATGCTTACCATTAATCACATTACAAGTAGCACCAAATTCACATAAATACATAGACAGGCGATTACAATGGCGAACCACATTTTTACAAGTAAACAAATACACTATATGTCTAAGTACTGTACCTTACAAAACTGGTTTTTATTGAATTTATTGATTTTGGTTGGGTTTTTTTCGCACATGTTATTAAAGACCTTTTAAATATATATAGTTACTATCACCCATATACCAAATTGTACATTTCCGACTTTGATTTTAAAATTATGCGTTTTACAAGAGTTATTCCCCTTTAAAGCGGTCATAATGGACCTCTTTCCAAAATTCATACAAAATTCAATGAAAATAACATTTTTTTCCCCAAAAAAATCTGTTCAAATTTTTAATGTTGTAACAACTTCTGGGTTTTGCTATACAATTATCCTAAATGATTTTTTTCTATATGAATGTACAATGGAAATGGAAAGGAAATAGTCAAAATCAATACCAGATCTAGACAAAACTGCAGTTTAGCAAGACCAAGAGAAGAATACAAATGTGAGAAAGTGAAAGACGATGGACGGACGCCAACCTACCACAAGTAAATGACACAGTACAATCCCTGCGGACCACCGCCAACCTGTCACAAGTAACTGACAGATTACATCCCTCTAGAAAACCGCCAACCTTCCTCATGTAACTGATAGAGTACACCCCTTTACAGACAACCGCCAACCTGCCTCATGTAACTGATAAGAGTACACCCCCTGCAGACAATTACCAATATGCCTCGAGTGAATAACGGAGTACATACTCCCTGCAGACAACCGCCAACCTGCCTCAAGTATCTGATAGAGTACACCCCTTGCAGACAACTACCAATATGCGTCAAGTGAATGACGGAGTACATACCCCCTGCAGACAACCGCCAACCTGCCTCAAGTATCTGATAGAGTACACCCCCTGCAGACAACTACCAATATGCGTCAAGTGAATGATAGAGTACATACCCCCTGCAGACAACCACCAACCTGCCTCAAGTAACTGACAGTTTACGTATCCCTTGCAGACAACGCTAACCTCTCTCAAGTAAATGACAGCCCCGAGTTGACACCCCACTTCAGACAACCGTCAACCTGCCTCAAGTAACTGACGGAGTATATACACCCTTGCAGACAACTGCCAACCTGCTTCAAGTAACTGACAGTTTACCTATCCCCTGCAGACAACGCTAACCGGCATCTCTCAAGTAAATGACAGAGTTCCCACCCCACCTCAGACAACCGTACGTCAACCTGCCTCGTGTAACTGACGGAGTACACACACTCCTGCAGACAACCAACAATCTGCCGTATCTGACAGAATACATGTATCACCTGCAGACAACCGCCAATCTGCCTTAAGTGAATGACTGAGTACACCCCTCTACAGACAATCACCAACCTGCCTCAAGTAACTGATATATAGAGTACACCCCCT
>MJUT01064372.1:0-12782 GCA_002080005.1 Gigantidas platifrons
GGCCACAAACCCACGACAC
Source organism: Gigantidas platifrons (assembly GCA_002080005.1). Lineage (NCBI taxonomy): Eukaryota > Metazoa > Mollusca > Bivalvia > Mytilida > Modiolidae > Gigantidas > Gigantidas platifrons. The sequence goes on from MJUT01064372.1 coordinate 20, forward strand.
TGATGGCTGACAATCTTACCAACCACCACAGCAACAAAAACCCAGAGTAAGCCCGAACGCTTGACCTGACTAGGCCACAAACCCACGACACTGATGGCTGACAATCTTACCAACCACCACAGCAACAAAAACCCAGAGTAAGCCTGAACACTTGACCTGACTAGGCCACAAACCCACGACACTGATGGCTGACAATCTTACCAACCACAACAACAATGTTTTATTCTACATCTACACAGAGTAAGCCCGAACGCTTGACCTGACTAGGCCACAAACCCACGACACTGATGGCTGACAATCTTACCAACCACAACAACAACAATGTTTAAGGAGATAGCTCCCACTGTATAATATCATGTCTAGGCCACAAACCCACGACACTGATGGCTGACAATCTTACTAGCCACAACAACAATGTTTAAGGAGATAGCTCCAACTGTATAATATCATGTCTAGGCCACAAACCCACGACACTGATGGCTGACAATCTTACCAACCACAACAATAACAATGTTTTATTCTACATCTACATATTGTATATGTAACAGATAAAGTAGAATCATTAAATCTACAATTTAATCATTGTATACTTACATTATTATAAAAATTGTCTCCCTTTAATCTCATTTCTTGCATAGAATAATTATTACAAATACAGGTCGTCTCTTTGTTATGAAAAGGAGATAGCTCCCACTGTACAATATCATGTCCACCAGCTTCTACTTTCAGTTTGTAGGTTACAGAACATCTGGCTGGTACTGGAACGTTCAAACATCTTGTTTCATTGATTACTATTAAAATGACGCCCAAGTTATAATATGCTAGTGATAATATCTAGATTTGTGCTATTTGAGTCACTTGGAGGTGAAAATTGAAAAAAAATAATTTGCTAAAATGATTAGGAAACAATTACAATTTTCACCAAAAAAAATCCTCATAATTTTAAAAACAGTATCTTGTATTTTGTCGATCATCTATATCCAATACACATCCCTGTAAAACCTGTATCACTACAATAATTGACAGAAGAGAATAACCAAATATGCCAGACACTATTTCTTAAAGAAACAATTCCTAGTTTCATCAATGACAATAGAGTGAGTGATTGTTGTTTAATGAAAAATATTGCTGAAAGTGGCGTTAAAACACAAAAAATAAAAAAATCATCATTAATACCAAATGAGCAATTTTTCAGCTATATCCTGGCGACGAAAAAAATGTATTTTAATGAGATGGTGATAATGTCTTCTTTGAACTAGACCAACACACTTTGTTGGATATCAATAGTGCAAGCACACTTAAACAACAGTCCTCATGTAGACATGTCGCTCCACTCAAACACATTATCATGATTTCGAGCCATCCAGTCTTTGAGTTTACTACTTAATGTTGTATGTTTTGGTGGACAAGCAGCAAATATCAATTTTATATTACTTGGTTTAACCTGACTATAGTTCAAACCAATGATCTACTACAAGCATGCTAACTATTGGACCCCTGATGTGGTGTCGTCAATAGATAGGGGCCGTCGCGGTCGTGATCGTATGGAAATTGGATTTACAACTACCTATATATGCAATCAGTGTCTATCACCACAAAACATGTGAGTTCGTATCTCACTCATGGCGAGGTGTACTGGATGCAACATCATGTTAAAAAATTTGTCAGTGACTTGCGGCAAGTCGGTGGTATTCTCTGGGTACTCTGGTTTCCTCCACCAATAAGACTGACTCAGACTGCCATGATATAACTGACATATTGTCGAAAGTGGTGTTAAACACAATAACTCTAATACTAAAATCATCAATAGATATGTGTTACTTCTTTAGTATGGTGATGAACTTACCTGTAGATTTGCTTAGATTATCTACCAGCTTTATAGCAGGATTACATCCAATCAAAGATTGTGAAAACTTGACGGTAAATTTTCCTGTAAAAATATGTGCAAAAACGTTAAATTTAAAGATCTATATGAAGATCAATACTACCTGAAGCAAATGTTACAATCAAGTCAATGAAAAAAATACACATAAAAAATACCTGTAGACGAAAATTATATAGTGTATTTATCTTACAATATGCAAAATTTCTGATTTAAAGACCTTTTTAGTTCCCTTTTCTTAACAGAATTGTTCATTTTCTGTATTAACTCATAAATAGGTCATAAATATTATCATTTTGAAAAAAAAAATAAAAGGACAAAATTGGATGAAAAAAAAAAACGTTCCAATTTTTCGATGTGGTATTTTTTTCCACCTTCGATCAAGTTTATGTTGGAAATTGTAAGATTTAGTAACTCTGATATCACAGCAGTAATTCTGATACCCCAACCATCAATCCAATACCACAACCAATCAACTAGAACTTCAATTATTTTAAGGAAACATTTCTGTCAACAGACAAACGACAACAACGGCGCAATAACATAATACGACCGAAAATTGTTTGCGGTTGTATAAAACTGCTCTCATTTACAGTTGTTGGTAGTACTGATGATTTTGGGAGCCCCTGGTACAACCTATTACAAAACATAAAATATATCTGTATAAGAACCAGTCAAGACATTTGACTAAATATGTAGGGGGTTGTCATGGTCATGATCTCATCGTAGCTGGATTTACAACTACCTATGCAATCAGTACCATACATCACTAAAGTTGTGAGTTCGAACCCCGTTCATGGCGAGGTGTACTCGATACAACATTATGTGATAAAGTTTGTCAGTGACTTGCAACAGGTCAGTGGTTTTCTCCAGGTTCTCCAATTTCCTCCACCAAAAATTCTTACTGCCACGATATAACTTAAATATTGTTGAAAGTGGCGTCAAACACCATAATCCAAATAAATATATACATACCTAACTCATAATTGAGTAAAACTACCCCCTCCTCGTCCATCTTTTGAAAACAAGGAATTTCTGTAATACTTTTGACATCATAATAGTTCCTGAAAATAACACACCAAGATTTAAATTTTAACGGTACAAACAAAACATTTTATTTATGTGATATTGATTTATTGTGCTTAACACCACTTTCAGCTATAACATGGCGACCAGTTTTAGTGGTGGAAGAAGCCGGAGTACCCGGAGAGAACCACCGACCATGGGCAAGCAACTGGTAAACTTTATCACTTGCGGCATAACTATCAAGTAGTATCATAGGAATGATATGACTTTTAAGAATTTACAGAAAAACTGTAACATCTCATTTTGAGCCAAATTGAGGATACATTTCTATGGGTATTCTTTATATATCAAAAGTGAATATGTGCTGGTTTTTATTGTTTACTTACATCTGCCTTACAGTTGAAGTTCCAATTATCAAGAGGGGAGGTTGTAATTCCATTATCCGGTTTTACCTAGCCACATTTTCATGCCTGTCCCAGGTCAGGACATGGATTTTCATCAGCATATGTCGTGGTTGTTTTTTTTACATTCTATGATTTCAGGTGAGAGGTACAATGTATCTGTTGCTTTTTCTTGATATTTGTGGAATTGTTCACCATCACTGTTTAAACTTTCTTTTTATAGTTTGCATCATAGAAATCTGGGAGTAACTTTAAGACAAGTCCTACTATAGATTTCCACAACCCTGGTTAAATATTACATATGAAAACATATTTTAATACAGTGAAACAGGTCTAAACCGAACCCTGAATAAAACGGAATTAAGTATAAACCAGACATTAAATATTTGAAGTCCAAATGTAAGAATTATTTGTTACTTAATGAGTATAAACTGAAAACCTGTCTATTCCGAAGACAAAATTTGGTCAGAAGGATATTTGGTATAGACAGGTTTCTCTGTATTTAAATATTTACCTGAACCAGAATTGTGGAGTAACTTCCAATGTACTAGTTTGTGTACTTCTATTGGTAATGGTGTATTTACACAAGATTACTTCATTCACAGGTTTGGCATATTCCACTTGTATCTGCCAATAATTGTCATTAAAACACCTACAAATATAGAGAAGATAGAATAGTCCGATCTTATTGTACCGTGGATTCTATGGTACCGTGTATAACAAGCTACATTTATTTCAACCAGCTTTCACTGCCTTTTATTTTGAACTTAGCTACCACAGAACTATTGGACCCCGATATCTTACCAAACTGATATTATTAACAATATGTTGGAGGGATTCAGGAAGGATGATGTTTTGAAGCAGTTAGCAAAATTATCTATCACCTATGAAATTTGGAAGTCCCTATTGCCGTTGTAAGGCATTTATGTGCTTTCTTACTTGCAGAAAGTCTATTGCAAAGTTGCCAACATCAATTGGTGTCACCAGAAAAACTGCATTTGCCAATGTCAAATCCCAAATAGATGTATACAATTCTTCAAATATTTACTTTAATTATTTAATGTTTAATGCAGATGACAGACAATAAACCTTATTCCATATTGGTTTTGCCGGATGTAAAATTTCATGATTTGGAAAAAAATTCACACAAATAATTTAAGACATCATGAACAATTTTCATTAATTTTCATTGGAAGTTTTGTTTTATCAACATTAGACATGTTCTAGGCCACATGTTACAACAAAGTCTGAACTGTAGTCTGTTCAACTGACACTGCTTATAAAACTTTTAGAGAGATGATGGCTATGCTTGCAAATAAAAATAAATACACCCCCTCCCACAAAACAAATTCCAAATTAGCAATTAACTAATAAAGGTATAATTATTTGATTATTCTGTATTTGCCTAGTTATTGGTCCTCGGCCAGCTACATTGGCCTTCCATTTCCACTTCCGACCAATAACAAGGCAAATACAGAAATCATCATGTAATAATTTCATATTATACAAGGTACTACTGGTATAGTAACCTGTATCAAGTATCTCATATTCTGGATCATCTGGTGTCTTAACTTTATTCTTTGTTATGAGTTCTTTATAAGGAAACTCTGTTTGTGGATACAGGTATACAGCTCTCATATAATTATGATCTGGATCATTGTCTAAGTAATAATATAACTCTTTAACATCTTCACCATGGTTACCCTGTAAACAAAAGGTCAATAATTAAGACTATCATGACATGTGCCTGGCTCACACGTTCCTTCAGAATGAATATGTGAAATAGATAGGGTTGATGTAAGGTAAAGTTAATGTCAATGAACCATGAAAATGAGGTCAAGGTCAGGTGACATTTGCCATTTACTGACAATTATACCAGTACACTTCATGAATGCATAGAAATGTATAGAATGTAATCACAGAGAATCATATATAAATATGAAAATCTCTTAACAAAAATTAACCAGTATTAATCATTAGTGAAGATCTGGAAGCATGTGTCTGCTTGATATGTCCACTATAGTAATATCATGATATAATACTTTCTCATGATACAAGTACTCAATACAACTTTATGTCAATGACTTGCTGCAGGTCTGAGGTTTCCTCTGCGTACTCCAATCCTCCACCAATAAAACTGACCGACACAATATAACTGAAATATGGTTGAAAGTGGTGTTAAACACCATAACCCATAACCCCTGCTACAAAATTATGAGACTGAGGTCATCATTCAATATACATGTATATCACGATACTTAAGTTATAACTCATGGAAATTGTATTTCTCATCAATGAAGACTTGTACACAGTCATTCGTTGCTGTTAAAAGATTGCAGTCTGTGCCTTTAGCCACTAGCCCTATGCCAGAGACTAGTAAAATTTTGTTCAGGCTAGTGAAATTTTACTGAAATTTATATAAACAAATAGAAAAAAACCTCAAAATTAGCTATTCGGGCTAGTAGCTGAAAAAGTTTTTGGCACAGACTGAGATTGTTATTTAACGTAGGATTATTTGTATTTATAACTCATGGAAATTGTATTTCTCATCAATAAAGACTTGTACACAGTCATTCATTCGTTGCTGTTAAAAGATTGTTATTTAACGTAGGATTATTTGTATTTTCATGTAATAAAACTATAAAATAATATATCAGTGTTTTATTTTGTTTGTAAAAAGAGGCCATCATGGTCTTCATTATATGGTAGTTGGATTTGCAACTACCTATGCAATCCGTGCCTATCACCACTAGCAGTGTGAGTTCGAATCCCACTGTAGAGTTGAACTCGCTATAAAATTATGTGATAAGTTTGTCAGTGACTTTCGGCAGCTCTGTGGTATTCTCCTGGTATTCTGGTTTCCTCCACCAATAAAACTGACTGCCGTGATATAACCGAAATATTGTTGAAAGTGATGTTAAACACTATAACTCTAACCTCTTTACTGGTGGAGGAAACTGGAGTATCTGAAATTACCAATCTGCCTCATTTATCAAATTGGCATTACGTAACTTACAATCTTACCTGATAAAAAATACTACTCTTATAAACCTAGCATTATTTATGTTTCAAGTTATCTAAATACCTGGGGACCAGTGAGGCCAAAGAACCTCTCCTTTATAATAGGGTCTTTTCCATTCCATAAAGAAAGTCCCATACACAATGTTTGTTCCTCATCAGACAGACCAAATATTCCATCTTCTCCCCACCTGTAGCTACCATGAGTTATAGTATCATAGGAAGCACTATCCCAGCTATAAATAGAACAAATATATTACAGCCAATCCTTAACCAATCCAACCTTAAGTTGATAAGTCAATTCGCTGGATAATTTTTAACAGTTAATTAATTAAGATAACTCACATATTTTTCTACTTAAAAAGTAAAATCACCGGGTGTAAAATAAAATATCGTTCAGTACAGTACAGTCTGAAACAAAGCTTGATAAATCGCTGTGATGGACATATCACTCTCACTCTTCTTTCATAAGAAGTGATACTGGTTTTTTCAAACCACCCATATTAACCAATAACTTGTATTGTGTAACCTTAATTTTAATTTCCCTTCTCAGTGCATTTCATGTAAATTAAAATTGGACATTTAATTACCACCCGTCTTATGTCACCTTATTTCATATACAATGTATTACCTTGGAAGGTCACATAGGATAGGTTTGACATTACATCTTTAGCTCTGTTTAATCTATTTATCATACTTACTTTCACTCAGGTTTCCTCAACTAATTAAACTGACCGTCACGACATAACTGAAATATTGTTGAAAGTGGTGTTAAACACCATAACTCTAAACCCATACTAATTTTCTTCAGAATTTAAGGTGATAACAAGGAACATCAAGAATAGAATGTTTTGTTCCCATTACAGCATATTCCATTAGAATTTATATGCATTGCAATCTGAATATGTAAGTGAAACTATGTCATGTATATTTAATGATATGATAAATATGAGTTATGACCCTTTTCGACTGATTGAATTGATTAGAGCATTCAATCAGTGATTTGGATTAGAGGGGGCCATGCGCCATTTATCACATTCCATCTGAAAATGTCCTATTGAAATCAGAAATATTTACAAAGAATGTAAAAGAATGGCCCATTGAAATTCTGAATGTCAATAGGAAATGTCCCATTATCAAAATTTTAATCCTAATCACTGATTCAATGCAGTTGATTTTTGAATTATAAACCATTCATCTTCACCTAAGCACACTTTTCCTATGGTATGGTAACATAGGGTCATTTGCATGTGACCCGTAATGGGATTTCTTCAGATCTCCCACACCATGATATATCAGTGAGTGATTGTTGTTTAATGCCAGCTTAGCAATTTTTCAGGTATATCATGGCGAGAACAAGCTAATTTTCAATGAGATAATAACATATCAGTAGAGTGGAACAGTAAGAGATTTGATTTTAATCAGATTGCATACATTGACATTTTTTAATATATCTGTTCTTCTTTGATTGATGGCTATGATTACCCCTTTGGTATCTCAAAATCTTCAAACTCTTCTTTCTGTACATGAAAAAAAAATAATAATAAAAATACCAATTTCCTAGAGTTTCCTCCCTTACGGTACACCATTGTCTCTCTGACAAATACGGTCCCCAAAATTTCTTTCCGTAGANATGTTTCAGAACCCTCTTCTGTGCTGACACTTCAGAATCATCATCAGCTATATGTTTTCTTTTTTCTGCCATCTAAGTATATCACTTCTGCAAGACATGCAGAAAAATACAATAGTTTTACTAAATGTTTTCTTAATAAACTTTTTCCACATTCTAAATTTTATCATGCATAAAATTATGTTTTTATACCTTTTTTATATGGGTTATTAGGGCCGGTCATGGCCGTATGGTAGCTGGATTTTACATCTACAATGTACCTTTGCAATAGTTGCAAATTTGAATCCCGCTTATGGCGATGTGTACTCAGTACAATATTATGTGATCAAGTGTGTGACTTGCGGCAGGTCTGTGGTTTTCTCCAGGTACTCTTATTTCCTCCACCATCATAAATTAACCGCCACGATATAACTGAAATATTGTTGAAATTGGCATTAAACACCAATAACCCTAACACTATAATGAGTTATTTCCCTTTACGACAAGCAAAATGGTACCCGGACAAACAAGAGTTATATCATGGTGAGAACAAGTTAATTTTCAATGAGATGAAACCGCATCGGTGGTATAATGATTAGATTGCCTTGAGTGTGGTAGATCGTGGGTTCGAGCCCCGGTCAGGTCAAAACAAAGACTTTAAAATTGGTATTTGTTGCTTCTCCACTAAGCACGCAGCATTATGGAGTAATAGGAAAGACTGGCTGGCTCGGAATCAGAATAATGTGTCAGAGTGGAGTGACATGTCTACACGCGGACTGTTGTTTCAGTGAGCTAGCACTATAAAAATCCAACTCAGTGTGTTAGTCTAGAACAGAGCGGACCTCATCATCATCTCATTGAAAATTAACCTGTTGCTGAATTTGCATTAAACAACAATCGCTCAATGAGATGATGATGTGGTCCACCCAGACACATTATCCTGATTCCGAGCCACCCAATATTTGCTCTTTCTCATTAATGCTGTGTGGTTAGCAGAGAAGCAACAAATACCAATTTTATAGTCTTTGGTTTGACCTGATCGGGACTAGTGATGTTCCTAGATTCCTCTGCCATCCGACAGCTTTTTGTTCGACATTTGCTGGATCCAGCAAGTCGAACAAAAAGCCGTCGGACGGCAGAGGAATCTCGGACTAAATCCATGAATGACTTATCGCACTCGATTTGATTTGATTGATTGATGTTTAACGTCCAGCGAGCAATTTTTCAGCTATATTCAGGACGAGAACATGCTTACAATAAATCAATATGTAGGTTGAAAACAGGGGACGGATAGGCCAATGGGCAAAAAAATTTAAATGCCACTGCACTCGAAACAAGGAAAGGTGATGGGTAGGGACGGAGAATTTATCCAGTGCAACAGGTCATCATGAGCTGTTACACTGGGTTCTTTAACGAGTGAAGAGGGTGGCAATCTCTCAACACGGGACCTCAGTTTTATTTACGTCCCATCCGAAGGACGGTTTGGTTGTGAATTTATACATCCCACACAACCGACGGACGCCCCTTCAAGCCGAAGAGGCTCTCTGTCCTATTTCTATACCCCGGGGTTCCCCCCTTTTAGAGGACTAGTGCCTCTAGGACGGAGAAATTTAACCTGGTGCCTATTCTACTCCAAGCACAACCTCTGGGAGGGGGTTATCGAGATGAGCATGCTAACCTTGTACCTTGAATCGAACCATGTAAAGAATTAGAGTATAATTTTAAAACAACAAGAAAGTTCACAAGTTGCTATATATAGATTTAACATGGGTCATTGCATGTCATTTATTTGTTAAAACTAAAAGTAACTTGACAGATCCCTAAAAAATAAACCGGAAAACAGAAATCCACCTAATCTAGCAATATTCCAGAAAATATAATTCAATAAAATGGATCAAAAAGCAGAAAACAGAACCCTATCCTGCTCTGTTGTCAGTCACCCTGTTACTTCTGTTATTACCATGATATATCTACTTTGATGGGGATTTTTTTTTTTACATTTTCCCCGCAATTTTTTCATAATGATCTCCCCTTATATCCAGTCGACTCATTCGATTACCCATTCCTCAATTGTGAATAAAAGTTGACTAACTATGGTGGTAGTCTTAATTTAACCAATATGGTTAGAACTATGCTTGTTACATCTATTATTATTATTTTTATTATTATTCTAGTGTATCGCTAACCATTTCCTTAAGATACAACAAACTTCTAATATGAATTAGATTGGTAACAACATTCTCAATAGCAAATAAAGATGAGCCAATCGAACGACGCCTAAATATAAGTTAAGGGGATTAACTCTTTAAATTCAAGACCGCTATTATTTCATTCTAACTGTTGAATTAGGCCGTAGTCCTTGTGATTATATTTCTAACGGTTTGTATTTTTCATATCATTAATATAACTTTCAAAGCAATGCTTAAAAATATTTCGAGACAAAAAAGAAAGGAAGTTGATCCCGACCATGCCCAAAGTATCGACAAGCCGGTTTGCATTCAAAGAACTATTGATTAGAACTGATTGACTAACTGGCATAAGATTGGACGGTCATGAAATATCATTGAAAGGTACTATGTTAGTGTATGACCCAAAAAATTAAAAAAGATATACAACAAACATATGTTAATTAACATTGCCCTCACATAAACATCAGGGTGTCTGTTGGGGTGCGTACCATTGCCCCGAGCCTCCGACAGCCCGTTATTCCGACGACCCATTATTCCGACAGCCCATTACTCCCACGGCCCATTTTTCCGACAATATAAAATAGAGCTCAATTCACAAATCCATGGCTTAACTTCGAAAATAATTTCTGAAAAATGGCTTTAGGAATCAAAACCAAGCGTGACATATATCTTCCAGTACATGAATGTCCTTTACTGCATTGGTGGCAAACAGAATAATACTCAAAATGGTCACTCGGCAGCAGTGGAGGTAAAGGTTTACATTTATGGTAAATAATAATTTGCTATTAAAAACCTCGTCTCTGAACTGAAATTGACTACTTTGTTTGTTGCATGATCGAGAACTCAAATGTGATTTTTAGGCCAAATAGATTTTATTTTCAGACACCCTTCCCACATTTTTACCTTCGAATTATAATTCATTTTCCATTTTCGTTTAATTTATTTCAAAATTTCAAAATAAATTTTTTTAATATTAAAATTTCATATTTTAGGCACGGACCATTTGATATTTTTTGGATGGGAGAAGTCTAGGGGGAGGGGGGCTGGGACACAACAGAAAAAAAAAAGAATCCCCCCCTCCCTCCAATAATTTTTGTGTCGTCTCGCGTAACGACGGCGGTGTAAACTTTGCATGATTAAATCCAAAATGTAGAAGTGTTAGACCATCCGAAATTGGTACTGAGATTTCTCATGTCATGATGTAAGGAATCTGCTAGCACCCTGACATTTGACTTTGACCCCATATTTACCCTTTAGTTTAATACAGGAACAATCCTCCCAGTGAGTATAAAGATTAAAGTCAGTCTTTTGTTAGGTATAGAAGAAAAACAACAGTTTTAAGATAATAAATAATACTACTTTTGACCATTTTTGACGGAATAATGGGTTGTCGGAGAAATGGGCTGTCGGAGCAATGGGTTGTCGGAATAATGGGCCGTCGGAGTAATGGGCTGTCGGAATAATGACCTGACCCCGTCTGTTGTTGAACTTGTGATTAAACTAACCAGATAATTAGCCCTAATTACATACTTAATGTCTAATCCCATACTTGGCTAAGGCAATGATGAAATTTTGTTGCCGAACTCTTTTTTAATCAATGTATTACCTAATCATATTTAATCATTGAATTACAAATGTAGCTAATTATGTGATTAGGAATAAATCATTTAATTAGGGCTAATCATAAGTTCACCAACGGACCCCAACCAATTTTTACTTCTTATCTATGTATTGTAGGTACTACAAACATTCAACAATTCAAACCCCTTTTTATTAAGCAAATATTTACCATTATATTTTCATGATTGTGTTTTGATACTTGCCATACGATTCTGAAGATCCAAAATAAATGACAGTTAGGATTTATTGGTCAGTTTCTTCCTTTTCCTCCAAGTAAGGAACTATACACACAGTTTCTTCCTCTTCCTTCAAGTAAGGAACTATACTCTAAGGATAGATTGTGTAACGTCCCGGAACTGTGTGTACTACATTGTTGTATGTACATGGACAATTTACTTTAAAAGTATATTAAACAATAACAATCAACAATAACTATTTACATATGTACAGTGGCTTATGTATTTAAAGGTGGCATGGAAATCCTTCAAATGTTAATGTGGATACCACTTCTGAAGGATTCAAGGTTAGGTGAAAGAGCTATTGACTGAAACTGACTTTAAAGTCTGTTAAATTTTGTTATTACGGTCCCAAGTGAAGTTTTTATTTGCATACTATTTTTATGTTATTGGCTCAAACATGTGGGACAGGAACTGTTTACTATTCTGGAGCATATTAATTTAGCCTCGGTTTTTTGTTGGAGTTCGTGTTGCTTCATCTTTTGTTTTCAGTGTAGTGTTGTGTAGATCATTGTTTGTCATTTTTCTTTTGGCCTGTGTATTGTCTGTCGATCCTTCTTCGACTTACGGCCTCCGATTACACCTTTGGAATTTTCAAACTCTTCTTAGAGCAAATATTAGTTCTGGAGAATGACATGTTTAGCTACACGGCAGTGAACAAAGTCAAAGTCAGTCAAAATCAAAGATTTTGTTGATTCAAAATCCAAAATCTGGATTGTCATCAAACAATAGCACCAAGTGAACATGTTTTCATCTGTATCATGATGAGAATGTGTTGTTTT
>MJUT01064372.1:19999-35905 GCA_002080005.1 Gigantidas platifrons
TAATTTAGTAATTGGGTTTGTTATTTCCTGCTGTGCCATTTTTAATATCTTTGGGGAGATGCCATCATGTCCTGTAGCTTTTTTAACATTTAATTAATTTATTTGTTTAGTCACAAACTCTTCAGACACATGCTTAAAATTTAGTTCGTTATTGATAGTATTGTTTTCTGAGATTTTCATTACACTTGGATGTTCTTTATCTATTTTAATTGATTTATCTCCAATATCTTTAGCAACATTAATAAAAAATTCATTAAACATTTTTGAAACCTCTTGTTGGTCATTTACAATGCTGTCATTTCCACATAAAACTATGTTATTGTTTGAATTCTTTGTTTTACCAGACAAAAATGGCTTTATTGTTGGATAAAAAGATGCTGCTTTGGGACCACCTGCAGTTCTCTCATAAAAATATGTTTTTATAGAGTCCCTTTTTATTTTGGTAACCAGGTTGTCTCAGATATTTAAAAACCACATTGTAACGGTCGCCTTCAAATGATGCGTTCCGAGTGCCTCTGACGTTTTCCTGTCAAAGAACGATAACTCTGGCTGGAAAACCCGCGAGGCTTCCGAAGTGGTGGAATATGATTTTTATTTCACGGAATATGATTTTTGTCCTGTGTGATCACGTGTTCTGAATTTTGCCCATTGTCCAATCAAATTAATCTATTTATGGTAATTAATATATGAGTTATATTAAAATGTTTTATCAGAGAACGTTTCTAGGGACGTCAGCCAATCCGAAACTAGTATTACTGTGAGCACAGCTCACTAAGATATACCCCCCGCTCCCCACATCTGTCCAACCTATTTCCATAACCAAAACATTACTGATTGTTCGGACCAAAAATGAAAGGGACCCTCCTCTATTACTCAGACTCCTCTTTTCACCGGTAAGCTGCTGATAAAATTTCAAAACATTCTGAGAACCACTACTCATAGGGAAAAAATCCTATTTTCCGTCATATCAAGTCCAATAACTCTGGAACGGCAAAAGCGAAAATCGTCAAAAATGAAAGGGATCCTCCTCTCTTCACCGGTAAGCTGCTGATAAAATTTCAAAACATTCTGAGAAACACTACTCAAGTTATCATACGACATAGGGTAAAAATCCTATTTTCCGTCATATCAAGTCTAATAACTCTGGAACGGCAAAAGTGAAAATCGTCAAAAATGAAAGGGATCCTCCTCTCATCACTGGTAAGCTGCTGATAAAATGTCAAAACATTCTGAGAAACGCTACTCAAGTTATCATACGAGATAAGGTTAAAATCCTATTTTCCGTCATATCAAGTCCAATAACTCTGGAACGGCAAAAGTGAAAATCATCAAAAACGAAAGGGATCCTCCTCTCTTCACCAGTTAACAGCTGATAAAATTTTAAAAGATTCTAAGAAGCACAACTCAAGTTATCGTACGACATAGGATTTGTCTACAGACGGACGGACGGACGGGAAGAAACCAGTATACCCCCTAACAACTTCGTTGTGGGGGGGTATAAAACATTATCTGAAGTCATATAATAAAACGTAACTACGACCGCCTAAAGACCTTTAGACAACGCAACTACAACCATCTCTTTATAGTTATACCACTACAAAAAATGTACAACCCTAAAAGGACTTTTATAGCCAAATTACGTTGTCAAACCATTGGGACAACGTAATTTGGATAGTAGGGTAACTGTAATCACATTAAGACCGTTACACCATGCAACTACCAACTACATTATTTTTGTGTATTTAAGGACTTTTTGTGATGTTCTTATTTCCATCCCATGTTCTTAATTTTTTTGAGTTAACAAATAAAATATAAAGTTCTAAACATTTATTAATCCAAATTATTGCAATTTTGACAGATGATGAAATACTCTTTCTACTTTCAGACTCCCCCATTATAATCTATTTTAAAATGTTTAGATGTAATTATTATACAAATATATTCAAATTCAAATTCAAAATTGTATTGTCATTAAACAATACAGTTTGTGACAATTATACAAATTATACAAATAAACATGTAACAAAGAGAACATAAAATCGACATTTTCAAGTAAATATGTTAGGAGTCCCCTGTCCTCAGTTCTAATGACTTTTGTTTTAAAAAGAAACCCAGTTTATTTACTTGAGATGGTGTTAATGGGTTTAAAATATATGAAAGTTTTTCTAATTCTGATAAGTTATTAAAAATTTGATTTTCGTTGTTCAAAATGTTTAAAAAAGAAGACCTCAATTCAGAATTTATCGTGCAATGTAAACGAAAATGCTTCTCGTCATCTATACACTTACAGTGTGAGCATAAACGTTGCTCTCTGTGAATATATAAATGTCTCCCCTTTTCTATTAATAGGTTGTGTTCACTAATTCTAAGCTTTGTTATTAGCTTTCTGTATTCAAAATTGTATATAGATAAGTAACTTTCCACTGATAAATTTTGTTTTAAATTTGAGAATAAATATAATTTACTTTTTGGTCTAATTTTGAGAGCTTATTATTTAATAAATTTTCATAGTAAAATTCTAGTGTTGATTTTACATATTTCTTGGGTAGTTTTACTTGATTTGAACTAGTAGTATTTTGGAGCTGTAAGATATCAAGACCTGTCTCATCAATAATACTCTTTGCATATGAAAACCATGTGTAGATGCCTTGAGAATCTAAATTTTGGCAAAGTAAAAAAGATTCTTTTAAAAGTGGGTTTATTTTTGTTGTATATAGTCTTGTAGAATATAACAAAGTTTGAGATTTAATAAAATTCTCTACTGGCAATCTTCCAAGTTCTAATCTGACTGCTAAATTTGAAGTTTTCTTTCTAATGCCAAGAACATATTTGCAAAAGGACAGATGTAAATTTTCAATTGGATTTTTATCGATAAAATTAAATAAGTCTATCATTGGTACTTGCTCTTTTCTTGGCCCTATATAAAGATATAAAAGTGTCTAAATATGTTACCTCAGAGTTATATGTCATAATTGGTTTAATTAATGTATCAAAAAGGTTGTTACCTACTTTTACAGGTAAATTATTTAATGAGGTAGTATAAGATTTTATACAAAATAAAGCTTTCTTTGCTTTTTTAACCAAATCTGTAGTGCTATGAGATAGATTTCCGTTACTTTTCAGTGTTATACCTAAAAATGGATATTCTGAAACATTCTGTATATGATTGTTTCTATAATATACAAAAGATGGTTCTGTTTTGGTGTAATTTTGTTTAAATATCATAGATTTTGTTTTATTAACATTAATAGCTAACTGCCAGTTGTCACAGTAATTGGAAAGATTATTTAGACTATGTTGAAGCCCCTCTTTAGTTTCAGATAATATTATCAAATCGTCAGCGAATAAAAGACAACCAATGTTCGAGTCTATTAGATTTAAAGGGGTAGACTTGTTGTTTTCAAAATGTTTAGTTATATCATTAATAAATACATGGAACAATGTAGGGTATAATGAGTCCCCTTGTTTAGCTCCTCTTGAGATGTTAAAAAAAACTGAGTGTTGATCTTTATGTTTCAAAGACGACATTGTATTGAGATATTGTTCTTTCAATAATTTAAAAAAGTGTAACCCTACCCACATTTTACATAATTTATATAAAAGTGCCTCTCTCCAAACTGAATCGAATGCCTTTCTGAGATCTACAAAACAAACATAAATTTTCTTTTTCTTTTTATGTATATATTTATTAATCAAAGATTTTAAAGCAAAAATGCTATCTGCAGTTCTATGATTTTCTCTGAAACCAAATTGGGAGTTACTTAACTGGTCCTCAATTATTTTAATTAATCTGTTATTCAATGTTGTATTAACGATTTTTGGTAGACAGTTTATCCAGTGAGACTCCTCTGTAATTATTGGGGGTCATTTTTATCTCCTGATTTATAAATGGGGATTGTAAATGATTCTTTCCATGATTTTGGGTATATCCCAGTTTTTAAAATTACATTAAATATCTTCATATAAGAATTGAAAATAACTGCATTAGTGTATTTTATAACTTCATTTAAAATTCTATCTGGACCAGCTGATTTTCTTTTTTTCAAATCCAATATTGCTTTCTTAATTTCTATATATGTTATAGTTAAATCTGACTCTGTTTAACACATCATGTCTTCTTCCGTAGTTTTCAACTGGTTTTCAATTTCTTTTTTGAAATTAGAATTAAAGTGAGAAGGATTTCCCTGTTTTTGAAAGTGTTCTATAAATTTTACAGATTCATCTTTTAATATTTCCGGTATATTTTCTTGTTCGTTGTTTTTTTTTCTTTAATGATTTTAAAATATTCCAATATTCTTTTGGATTTTTATTCATATTATCAGAGAGAGAGAATTTAAAAAAATTGTTTATATTCAATATTTTTCTGTTTCACCATATTTTTTTTAAAGTTTTTACACAAAGTAAAATATTTTTGTTTTAATACATTATTGTTAGGATTATGTTTTATTTTATTTCCTAAAGAGTTTATTTCTCTTTTTGTTTCATATATTACATTATCTGACCATGGTTGTCTGTATCTTTTCTTCTTTTTCCTCCCAGATTTATGAAATGTCTTACATGCTTTATCAGAAATATTATGTAAAATCTGTGTTAATTTTCCAGTTGCCTCATCAACAGCATCTTGATTCTCAGTTATATTATTTAATTCAAAACCAAGTATTTTATTTTTTATATTTTCATCAGAAAACGCTTCTATTAATAATTCTTTTGAAGTGTCTGTTCATTTATATGTTTTTATATTTTTCCATCTTTTTTCGTCTAATTTGGTTTTTGTGTCATGAGTAATAGAACATTTTAAATATAATTCAATCTGAACATGATCTGAGAGATAAGTAAAATCATTAGTCTTAAAATATTTAACTGAGGGCAGGAGACTCACTTAATATAGCACAATCAACAGAACTAAAACCATTATTTGACATGTAAGTAAAGAAACCCAGAGAATCTCCTAAAAATCGCCCATTTAATATGCATAAATATGACAGGTAATAATAAATATATCAGATTAAAAAACATGCAAAAATCTTTATCTTGTGAAAGTTGCATTCGACAAAATTAAAGATGTATATACATGTATATATATATATATATATATATTAAGATTAAAAGTTCAGCTGTATAAGATGTAAGTTGGATTGTTCAGTAAGCACATTGTATCTCAAATATAAGTTTTAGAATTTTAATAGAAAATGTTTCCTAGAAAGTAGATGTTAAACTGTTAAACTAGTTAGTTCTTTAATTATCTGATGTACTTAAGGGTGTAGGCCTAGGGTATGGGAGATAACTCTATTTTCAGTGTCTTCTCAAATATATGACCATCTGTGCGTTTGAAAAATTCCCCCCCAATTCCAAGCTTCTTGGTGACAAAGATTGTTTACATTGGATATGGCCAGTTAAAAAATGACTCCTCAGTTTCCTTTTACCTTTCCATAGCTGTACTTCTAGTATTTTTATATCTTATTGCTGCTTATACCAGTGTCAGGCAGTGTGTTATTATTATATGCCGGTGCCCACAAGATATCATTGAAATATCTCTTTCTAGAAAAAATGTTCATCGAAATATGTTGTCAAAAATGTCATAAATGTAATACAATTTGGGTGACAACCTTTTTCTATTGAATTTCAAGGGTTTGTCCAAAAAAAGTTAAATATATACACCGGAATCTTAGATATTATGAAACTATAGAGCAAATTCATTTGATGGTAGTAAAAAAATAGAAAGCTATGTTTGGGAAAAAAATTGTAATATCTCATCATCTCTTATACCGGCGCCCCCTTCTCTTAAGACAACTAAAGAATAAACCAGAATCAAACGAATACAACTGGAGCACAGAATTTGAAGGAATTTAACAATACAGCTGCGTGGCTGTCTGTGATTTTTTTGTTTTTGTTTGTAATGAATTAATCAAGTAGAGTCACCCTCAAACCACCCCATCCCCTCCCTAACTGACATTAAAATAAAAAAGACAAATACAGTCATTTGGTAATTTGGACATCCACTGTGTCAATTATAAGAATTCAAAAGCTTTTTGTTATTAGTAACTAGTTATTTTTTTTATCTCGCAAACAAAGAAACTAGCAAAGGGTGGGTGTGTGATAAATTTCCTCGACAATTTTATTTTTTTCTGGGTGCCATCCATGAAAGACATAAATTTAAATATTTTAAAAATCTGACGGTAAAAGTTTGTAAAATTTGGTGCAATGATGTCTATATGTCTATTCTTTAGTGTGACATTTTTTGGTGAAAATTAATTGACAGGAATTGTTTTCATCCGATTTTTAATACCAAGGCGGTCCTCAGGGCTTTTTTGCCGTTTCCACTGTTTTGCACATGATTATCTCCAAACAGGATATTCAGATATGCTAGATATTTTATATTTATTCAACAACAACACTCTCAAGTGTAATAAAGCCAAAATATTCTCATTCAATCAGAAATAAATGTGTATATCTATTAGAATTTTCCGAAACTAGTATTACCATCTGGCGCCAAGAATACCCCCAAAATTGCTATATTTAGGATGTGCTGTAGAAAAAACGGCACGGTGAAATTTTGATAGATAATGTATTTAGACATAACTATTCCACGGTGCAAATTTAAAAAAAATTGAATGATGGGAAAAATTTAGGGTAACCCAGGTCTACACCCTTAAATACGCTAAATATGTCTTAAGATGAGTGTTATTAATATGGGAATGAATGTTTTAGTACAATGAGTTTGTTGGAGTTCGTGTTAATCATGTGGATCATTTACATGTCTCCACGCTCCTAGTTCCGTGTTGCGATTTTTGTTTCGAACGTGGTCCCTCATTTGTGGTGTAGAAGTTCATGTTTTATACGTTATTTATATTCATATCATTAACTAAGCTGGTGTCAAATACGATTTATATATCAAATTATCTTCCTGTTGTTTAACAGTAACATAACGGATGTCAATATTGGAGCAGGATCTACTAACGCTTTACGTGCATCTGCTTTCACTCCAACTTTTGAGGGGGGGGGGGGGTCGTGTTGCTCAATCTTTAGTTTTCTGTGTAGCCTTTTGTTGATAGGCAATTGTTTGTATTTGATCCTTTTTGCTGTGTCCATTGTATTCTATGTCCTTCGATATATGGCTTCTGATTTCTATTTTGTGATTTTTTTCCTAGCAATAACCTAAAAAAATAAATCTTCTAATTCTGAACGAAAAAAAAACCATACCCCCCTCTGCAAGTTAAATGGTCGGTCCCTTAGCATGCTCGCCTCGAGTGCGTAGATCTGGGTACGACCTCCGGTCAGGTCATATCAAAGACTATGCAATTGATATGTCCTGCTTCTCCACTAAGCATGCAGCACTAAGGAGTAAGTGTAAAGACTGGTTTACTCAGAAGCAGAATAATGTGTCTGAGTGGAGCGACATATGTACCCTCGAACAGTTGTTTTCAGTGAGCTAGCACTATAAATATATCTAGTATAAAGCGGGCATCATCATAATCTCATCAAAATTAACTTGTTCTCGCCATGATGATACAGCTGGAAAATTGCTCATTTGACGTTCAACAATGATCACTCACTCGCTCCATTTTGTTGGTCACATGATCTAAAAAGGAAGTTGTAGTAGTAGTAGTAGTAGTAGTATTTCAGGGTTTTACGTCCGGCTACCCTGTTCAGGTATTGCGGACATATACTTCTTTTTCTTGCTAGGTCTTTGCCTGCTGTTTGTAACCGGTGTTGGTGTCGGTAGTCTATCACCAATATCTGTTTCAGTACTTGTATAATCTGGGAAGCGATCGATGAGAGCTGGATCGTCCGGGTCGAATGGCTCAGATAGAGTCGTAGATCCGTTTCTGTAATTCGTTTGGTAGACCAGTTTCATTCTATCGTACGGACTTCGTACCATTTTATAGCTTTTCCATTCTTTGCCGATAACTTCAGGATCGGTGGTTTGTTTCGATTTAGGTATCATACCAGTATATGTAAATTTGGTCTGTGTAGATCGCTCCCTGTTATTTGTCATTACTGTTGGAATGTTGATGGCTTGGGCGTAGCTGTTGAGCTGGTCAGTTTGCGTTGTTTCATCTATGGAGGGATTGTTGTCAGCTGCCTGTGTTTGTACACAAATGTTAGTATCACCAACGGCTTCCCTTTTTGCCTTCCACTAGACCATACGTTGGGCGTTTCTTCTCCTGGTGGAAGGTGAGAGGTTGTAGTACAAACGTACTTGTACTGATAAAGAAAAAACAACTGAGATACTAGCCTAGTTACATTAAATAATAATCAACCAATCAAAGAATACTCTCGAATCAAAAGGCCCCGAAAGATCAAATAAAATAAAACCAAGTTGCACTGTCTTGCCTGTACCTGTATCTTTCATTTTTATTTACACAATTAATAAGCAAAATCGTAGCATTTTACAATAAAAAAAAACAACTTTTTTAAATTTTATTTAATTTACAAGACTTGAAAAAAATGTACGTTGCTATCAACCATTGAATGCTGAAACCAATAAATATGACTATGATTATTTATTTGAATTTTAGAACCCATAGCAACAAACTGGATTAGAGAATTTTAATGTATTTAATAAGAAAATATAACAGTTTCAATATGTGAAAAACGTCATAGATTTATGTGACCGAGACAAAACAGTACACATAATAAATTAGAACCGTTTTAGTAGAAGGTAAGTTATATCGTTATTTAATACAATGATTTAGTCAGTAAAGATACATTGTTGTTACTGTGAATGTATTTATTTACTTGTTTATCTATTATTTATTTTTAATCAATTTGTTTTAAATCGTGAGTCAGATCGGTAAATCCTGTGTGTTTTACTTCCTCAATAGTTGTGATAGGTACACGCCCCCTGAAGACGTTGAATCGGATACAAGGTACTCTAATCTGATACAAGGTACTCTAAATGATTTATATTGTACGAAATAGAAATATAACATGATATATAGGTGATATACGTAAATATTCCAAGATTCCAGGACAGACAGTAAGCATGGGTTATCCAAGCTAAACTGACACGAGACAAAAGATCCATAACACGATCAGGCAAGGGTTTCCCCAAACTACACTGATAAAACACAGAAACTTTTTACTCGCGTCCTCACTAACAGTAAGCATGGGTATCTCCATGCTATACTAGAAACAACAATTCTGACTCAACCCTGCAAGATTTCCACAGAAATTTCAATAAGCAAAGGCTCCTCCAAGCTAAACTGACCACAACATCAATAATACATCATTAGTAAGCATGGGTATTTCCACGCTAAACTAAAATCATTGCGTGCGAAACTATCTTGAAATAATATTAGTAAGCATGGGTTTTTCCAAGCTACACTAATAACTTTTATACGCGCCAAACCCACAACTCCCAAATAAACAATAAATGTTAATTGGGAAGTAAGCAGGGATTCTTCCAAGCTACACTGATAACATCGCAGGCAGTAAACTGTAGACACAGCACTCAACATCTTCTACAACTACAAATCAGACAATTGCCAGTAAGCACTGGGTCTATCCAAGCTACACTGACAAAGCATATAACATTCAATGACTCAAAGTGAACGAGCTGTCAATCATCGCCAACATGCTTAGACTCCCTATGCTGTTCATACTATTGGTTGCCACCGCCATAAATCTCACAAAGGACAAATCCTGGTTAAAACAACAACTAGCAAAATTTGCCCTAAACCCGAAAATGTCATCAGCAGGAAGAAGACCAATAACACTTCCAGAAACGAAATATAAAAAACATCAATCATTACTCACACTAATATTATTAATGTCGGGAGACATAGAATTAAATCCGGGTCCGAGACAGAAGCAGGCTAGCATCTATCCTTGTGGCTTGTGTGACCATCCAGTAACCTGGACCTGCGAAGGTGTGTGTTGTGACGATTGCAATGTGTGGCATCATAAATCATGTATCGAACTATGTACACACGATTATGAATTCTTACAAAGATCAAATGTCCAATGGTATTGTTGTAAATGTGAATCATTAAATGTAGACACCTTCACGTTCCACAGTTACGAAATTAACAAATCAAACTATTACGACCCAATAAAAAACTTCGATGGAACGCTAGATTCAATTACATCACCAACAGCATTCAAACCATTACAAGCAAGCATCCCCAAACAACCTAATGAGCATAAATCAACATCAGTTAACAGCTCACACGGCACAAACCATCCGCATACTAAACATCAATTGCAGGAGTATCAGAGACAAGAAATCAGAGTTTGAGGCAGTAGTCAAATATACTAAGCCAGATATAATCTGCGGAACGGAATCATGGCTAAAAGGAGTAAAACCAGGAAAAAATCCAACTAAGGATGCAATAAAATCTAGTGAAATATTCCCCAGTGATTACCACCATTACCGGAACGATAGAGGCACCCTAGGTGGAGGAGTATTTATCCTAGTCCACAAAAGCTTAATATCAATAGAACAACCAGAACTAGTCACAGACTGTGAGATAGTATGGGTGAAAATAAAGCTTCAAAAATACAGAGACCTCTATATTGGATGCTTCTACATGCCCTATAGAAACCCCAAGGACACTCAAGAGCTAGACAAATCGATTAAAAAATTGAATGAAAAAAACAGCAAAAATCTAATCTTAGCTGGCGATTTCAACTGCCCGGATATAAATTGGAACACACTATCAGTAGATCCAGAAAGTGATAACAGAGACATCCAGCAATCAATAGTAAACATCTCACTAACATCAGAGCTTACTCAAGTGCACGACCAACCAACTAGAGGGAATAATATACTTGATCTTCTATTCACAACAAACCCTTCGCTAATAAAATCATCAATTAGCATACCCGGTATATCTGACCACGATATAGTAGCCACTGACATAGAAACAAAACCACATTACCAGAAATCCAATCCAAGAAAATGTTACATCTACCCAAGGCAAACTGGAAAGACCTCAACAAAGACCTTGAAAAACTGTCCTCGGAAATAGAAACAATGTACGACACAGGCAGCGACACACAAACGTTATGGGATACATTTAGATCGAAATTAAAAAAACTTTTGAACTACCACATACCATCAAAAATGGTGAAATCTAACAACAGTACACCATGGATTAATCACAAAGTCAAACGATCCCTTAAACGCAAACATAGATTATATAGACAAGCCAAGAAAACAAACAACTGGAGCAACTACAAACATTACCAAAAGGAATGTAGAAAAAACATCAGGAGAGCAGAATGGCAATACATCAATAAAAATATAATGGAAGGCCTACAGAACAACAACTCAAAACCATTCTGGAAGTACATCAAATCCAAAAACAAGATTCCATAGGAGTAGCACCGCTAAAAGATCAAGGCAAATTATTTAACGATGCAAAAGATAAAGCCGAAATCCTTGTTAAACAATTCCAGTCCGTATTCACCACCGTAAAAAGTACCATCTTACCAACAACAAACAAATTCATCAAAAACAACATATCAAACATTACTGTCAACAGCGCCGGACTAGAAAAACCCCTAAAAGGCATACATCCATCAAAAGCCTCTGGCCCAGACGAAATACCGAATCGAATACTCAAAGAATGTGCAGTGCAAATAGCTCCCGGCTTAGCAAAAATATTTCAAAAATCACTGGACACAGGAGAACTACCAGACGATTGGCTAAATGCAAACATTTCATGTGTCTTCAAAAAAGGTGACAAACATGCAGCAGAGAACTACCGACCAGTTTCGTTAACATCTGTTCCCTGCAAGATACTCGAACACATCATATGCAAACACCTACTAAATCACCTAGACCATCATAACGTTCTAACATCTCTAAATCACGGATTCAGGTCAGGCTATTCCTGTGAAACCCAACTCCTTGTAACAATGCACGACTTTATGAGATCCTACGACAAAGGAAAGCAAGTAGATGTTGCCATCCTAGATTTCTCCAAAGCGTTTGACACCGTACCGCATGACAAATTACTACATAAACTAAACCAGTATGGAGTAAGAGGCCCTATACATAGCTGGCTAACATCGTTCCTTACCAATAGAAAAATGCGAGTAGTACTCGAAGGGGAAAAATCTAGTGAAGTCACTGTTGATTCTGGAGTCCCCCAAGGCACAGTATTGGGACCATTACTATTTTTATGTCATGTAAATGACCTACCGGATGCTGTCAAATCACAAGTCCGTCTGTTTGCAGATGACTGCCTGCTATACCGTCAAATCAACTCACAGCAAGATCACAACATCCTTCAACAAGACTTAAAAGATTTAGAGACCTGGGCAGAAAACTGGGGAATGAGGTTTAATGCGAAAAAATGTTACATCTTGAGCATAAAACAAAAAAGCAGAAAATTCTATTCCTTAAATGGCCACATATTAGAACAAGTCCAAAACAACCCATACTTGGGACTTCAAATTTCAGAAGACATGAAGTGGTCAACACACATCAACAATACTGCAAAAAAGGCCAGTTCAACCCTGGGCTTCCTAAGAAGAAACTTGAAATACAGTCCCAAAAACTGCAAAAAGACCGCATATATCACCTTAGTAAGGTCAGTAATGGACTATGGAAGTATAATTTGGGACCCATATCTCAAAACAGACATTGATAGGCTAGAGCGCATACAACATCAAGCAGCCAGGTTCATCACAAGTGACTACAAAACAAGAGAACCAGGCTGTATAACCAAAATGCTCATAGACCTTGAACTACCAACACTAGAAAAAAGAAGAACAGCCCAACGACTAATATTTATGTTCAAAGTGGTTGAGGGCCTGGTACCGGCAATTTCTCCCTCTGATTTTGTAACCAAAACCAGACCAAAAAGAGTAATAAAAACTAGACAATATCCTGACTGTATATCACAAAATATAGTAGAAAATAGTGTCATCAAAAACACTAAGGGACTAGTATACCAAAGAGCGAACACTGAACCATTCAAAAACTCTTTCTTCATAAAGACAGTATTAGACTGGAACCATCTTGACGACAACACAGTAAACCAGTGCAGTTTGGAGAGCTTCAAAACTGCTCTTCAACATTCTTATTAAGCCGCATAGCGCACCCCACTCCGTCGAAGTAAAATCCAGAAGTGGATCCATCGACGTACTTCATTCAGAGATACAGATTACATTGTCAGAAAAAAACAAAAACAAATGAACAATAAGTAAAAAATACCGGGGATGAAATACAGCATATATATATCCTAAACATAAATAAACATTAAATGAGAGTTTAACAAACTTACTATGAAACCAGAGCTCAGCTATGAAACTGTATAGACAAAACAATATTAAATTACTTCACTTGGGACTTCTAAGCATATGTTACTGGACGTCTGGAATGAATACATAGACGAATAATGAATTAATATGGTAAAATAGAACAAAATGATAGCCAAGGGGTTAGGATTAGGGTGTTTAACGCCACTTTCAATATTAACTTAACACTAAACAGTTTTTCAGTTATTTCAGTTAAATGATACTCCAGAAACCCTGTTGCAGCAGAAACGAGATATGTGATAGTGATAACATAACAGCCGTAATCACAACTGAACCCACAACAAAACACATAAACCCTCATTATGCAATAGATGTAGATGCTTCTTATTATTTTCTGCTGTTGCTATTTGTTCTAACAATTCTATGTTAATTAAGATGGAGGCAACTTTTGAAATGGCTAATAGAAAATGATTTACAAAGCATGATTAGATAATCATGTTGGAATCTTACCTTTTAATTGCACAATACAATGGAGAATCATAAAACTACTTCAACCTTTACTTTTTTCCTGTACCAATCCATGATAATAATCGGTCATTTTTAAGTGTGTTAGTGGTATCGATGCTACCTCTATTTCTTCGCTTTTCTAATGGAATTTGAAAATTTTCGGTCAATGTGATATTGTTTGTTTTTCAATTTATTACAAACTGACTCAGTCAGTGAGATGTTGATGAACCTTTAACAAATGAGTGAACATGAAGTAGTATATCAAGTACATGTATGTGTCGTTGTACCTTTCATTAGATCAGATTTTACAAGTTTCTATGATTCAATAAATAACTACACTGACATCTAGTCAAATATAGGGTAAATTATTAAAACCATATAAGTGTATAAGCATAAAGTCACTCGTTTTCCAATCCTCTGATTGTGTGTTTATATATTATGCGTACGACTTCTATTTACATTAAATTCTTAAAACCAGGTTGGTTCTAGATCTTTTAACACCATGTCAAATATAGTTGTAAATAATTAAAAATGTAGCATCAAAGTCATTTGTAAATTAAGAAAAAAACAATATAAAGGTTATATGTTAATTCTGCAAAACATTATTATGTTCAGTTGTAAATTCTAAAAACCAGTATCAAGTTCAGTTGTAAATTATCTACAACCATTATCAAGTTCAGTTGTAAATTATCCACAACCATTATCAAGTTCAGTTGTAAATTATCCACACCCATTATCAAGTTCAGTTGTAAATTATCCACAACCATTATCAAAACCAGTTGTAAATTATCCACACCCATTATCAAGTTCAGTTGTAAATTATCACAACCAGTATCAATTTCAGTTATAAATTACCACCACCAGTATCAAAACCAGTTGTAAATTATCTACAGCCATTTTCAAGTTCAGTTGTAATTATCACAACCAGTATAAAAATCAGTTGCAAATTATCTACAACCATTATCAAGTTCAGTTGTAAATTGTCCATGTAAATTGTCAATGCCATAATCAAGTCGGCATGTTTATATTAACAATATTTCAAGTATTTTGAGTTAACATAGCAGCATTATATGGTCACCGTCATCAAGAAGAGAGGGCCCGCGTGGCTCAATGAGTTAGGTAGTTGGACTACTTAACAACTCATACAAGCCTATCACCAATACGGCATGGGTTCGTGCCCGACTGTGTAAATTACAAAAAAGGTGCACTCGACTCGCATCCGCAAGTGATAAAGTTTACCAGTTGCTTGCCCATGGTCGGTGGTTCTCTCCGGGTACTCCAGCTTCTTCCACCACTAAAACTGGTCGCCATGATATAGCTGAAATATTGCTGAAAGTGGTGTTAAGTACAATAAATAAAATAAAATAAAATCAAGAAGATTAATATAAACCTATCAAATCAAAATACAATAAATTACAAGCTTTTATCATGGTGCTTGACTTTTGACTACCTTTATATCAAATAAAATGTTTTTTCTTAGAATCTTCTAAATGTTTACTTTGATAAATGCAGCATTCCTAATAATTATGTAAACTCTGACCTCTTCTGGTATTGTAATTGATGCAGCATTCCTAATAATTATGTAAACTCTGACCTCTTCTGGTGTTGTAATAGATGCAGCATTCCTAATAATTATGTATACTCTGACCTCTTCTGGTGTTGTAATTGATGCAGCATTCCTAATAATTATGTAAACTCTGGCCTCTTCTGGTATTGTAATTGATGCAGCATTCCTAATAATTATGTAAACTCTGACCTCTTCTGGTATTGTAATTGATGCAGCATTCCTAATAATTATGTAAACTCTGACCTCTTCTGGTATTGTAATTTGTAAAGAAGAAAACGCAATACAGTCAAACCTGTATATAAAGACCACCCAAGGGAACCTGAAAATGTGCCCTTTATGAGCAGTTGTCCTTTATATACAGGTTAAAATTATATGCAGTATTCATTATTGTGAAAAACGAAACTGCCCTTTATAGATACATAAGTTATTTGTTATATAGAGGTGCCCTTTATAGATACATAAGTTATTTGTTATATAGAGGTGCCCTTTATAGATACAGAAGTTATTTGTTATATAGAGGTGCCTTTTATAGATACAGAAGTTATTTGTTATATAGAGGTGCCTTTTATAGATACAGAAGTTATTTGTTACATAGAGGTGCCCTTTATAGATACAGAAGT
>MJUT01064384.1:0-14368 GCA_002080005.1 Gigantidas platifrons
TGTCCATATTAACTTGCTAGCTTCCAGATGTGGGTCACACCTTTGACATCAAACTCCCGCCAAAATGCCAAAGAAGTGCTGTTTAGGGATGGACAGTGCACAAATAATGCAAAAATAATAGCTTTAGGTGTATAAACACACAAACTGTGTGGTTCCTCTGATCAATTAAAGATGTAAGGTCACTTCTGAGGTGTTCCCAGTGGGATTTGAAGGTCTATTGCATATTGACAGGGCCAGAAGTGGGATATATAGTTTTGTGGCAATTTTGCATTTTTAATTTACATGATAATTATGAACTTAAAATGGTTCTTGAAAGAACAAAGGGGAAACAAGATGTTGGCATCCAACAGATGAAATAGTTTATTTAAGGATTGGAGGCATATATCAAAAATCTGAGACACGGTTTTGTAGCTTGTATATGGTTAATTAAAGGGCTGAAAACAAAATTTAAGTGGGTGTTGACATGAATGTGCTATTTTTATCCAAGCTGATACAGTGCATGTTTTGTATTTTATTAGCCATAACTTTTTTATTATTAACTGCATATTATATAAATTAATTTAAATAGATAAAGTCACTTTTTAGCTACAAGATGAATCTTGAATTTTAAAAATCCATCAAGTATTTGCTGAGATATGAACCTTCAAAGACTCTTGATTGGAGTGAAAAAAAATCAGACTGTTGTGCTACCTTAAATGGCACTTTCAACATAATTTATCACTGCAGTCAGTGTTATTGATGGAGTGATTCACAGTACTTAGGAGAAAACCAATGATTACAGAATAAACAATGGTGGAATCAAACTTTAACTGTAGTCGTGATAGGCACTGATTACATAGGTAGATGTAAATCTAACTACCAAACGTTCACAGCCACAACACCCAAAAATTAAGATAATTTATTTTTATTCTACCATATGTAAGAAATGTCTATGATTCCTGTGTCTCACCTTGCTTTCTACACTTACTACATAGGATGTGTTTATTATTTAGTCTGATTTACACATTCACTGGTGATTCTTTGGTTTTTTTTTTTTTATTGTGACAACCTTATTTTATCCTATGTCATGTGACTATTTATTCTGTGTTGTTGTCACTTGCACTGTAAATTATGTATATTGTGTCTTATCAGAATTCTCCTTCTACAAGGTCAGTATAATTAATTCAAAATATGTTTTCTTCTGCTCTGGTAAAATTTGTGAATTAACCATTATGGTATGAAAAACTACTCTTCCATACTGTAAACCGGGAAATTTACTGACGAAATCCACATTCGCGCTGTTTTAAATTCGCAGTTCACAGACAACCTAAAGTGATAAAATGTATATGGTATTATTTAGACAAAAACATGCTGTGTCATATTTTCCTGACGGTAAAGATCTGCCTTGATCTTTCTTAGGTAGTTTGACCACATCATCGAATTGATTGTACAATTAATTAAAACTTTTTGATACTGGTTTAATTAATCCTATGCGAGAAACTGGATAAATTTGAAATCAATCTGAGGTTAAGTGTTATAAAGCCAATACACGCACTCTGGCTTGTAAAAACACTCACACAATTATTAGACAGAACTGACTTGATCAAAAGTGCATTCGAGGCCGCCTGCATTGTTGTTAATCAGTAAACTCTTTGATTCGTGACAAGTAACAGGGGTGGATTAACGGTCGAAGTGTGACATGTTTACACAACACTTACTGTTTATTTTGCTAATCAAATGTCAATTGATGTTTTAATATTTTAACAAGCTTATAAATAATAAATATTGTATCATTTTATTTTGTATCTAATAATTTATTTTATGGAAAACAAATATCCTACGTAGAACATCGCTTTCCATCCGACGTCTGCTTATAAATGGTCATGCTTTTTTCTCCTGATTTATCTATGAAAAATTGTCGGATTTGGCATTTCCTTGAAAATATTATATTCTACTTAACAGTATTTTCCCTTTCTTGAAATAATCGCGACAGTTTTATTTCCGCACTTCCAATGTTACCGCGAAAATAAAACTGCCGTGAAAATTACCCGGTTTACAGTACCACAAAGTTTTATGAATATGAAAGAAAGTAGTAAACAGGATCAACTTTTCTACTTACCAAAAATTTGTAACACCCTGGTTCCCTGCAATCAATAAATTTGACTAAATTACTATATAAATAAACATAAATATATGAATTCTTACACATTAATATCTGTAATATATTTGTACGGTGTGAGCATATATTGTTCGACTCAAACTGTAAAATGGCTATACACACATACCATAATTTCTCTAATTTTTCGACTATTTTTGATACACTACAGCACCCATCGCTTAGTTTTATGATGAGCAACCTCGACAACACGGCCACATCTGCTATATAAAAAATATAGCTTTAATAGTCAAAGTGTTACCTTGTCTCGTAAGGCGAATCTAGGGATAGATATAAGACATGTGTCTAAGCGTTCACAGATTGTACATACTTGTATATATATTTTGATTTTTCAATTTGACAGCAATCTAACTCAGCAATTGTAATATACTGTATAGGATGACAAAATTCCAGGACATGAACTACCTGTTTAAACTTTCTTTTCATAATATCTAAACTTCAGTCATCTCTCAAAGAGTTAGGTATGGTGTTTAATGCACTGTCAACAATTTACAGTTATATCGTGGCCGTTAGTTTTATTTGTGGAGGAAACCAGAGTACCCAGATAAAACCACCGACCTGTCACAAGTCACTAACAAACTTTATCACAGAGTGTTGTACACCTCTCCTGAGCAGGGTTCGAACTAACAATGTTAGTGGTGATAAGCACTGATTGCACAGGTAGTTGTAACTCCAACTACCATATGACCAACCCCATCTCTCAAAGAGCTTTGTGGTAATCATCATGAATTTATTAACATTTGTTGTATATTGTAAGAAGGTTGAAAGACAAAGTGACATTCAATTAAGAGTTGAAATTGCTTGTGATGCATGTTATGTAATTGGCAACAACAAAAAAATCACATTTCTAAATGTAAATGAAGACTAACCTATACCAATGTCCTTCCAGTATTGTTCCATATGTTCACCCATGGCCTTTAACATGTGTCTATACTCTCTGTTATCAGCAAAGTCTTGTTTGTTGTGTGTTGGTTCTAATACTAAATATGGTATATCTACAATACCCATGATACCGCTACAAAACCTACAACCACAAGTGTTTTGTCATAAAATCTCCAAAATTATCAGTCAGATGTATGGTAGCTCTACAGAAATTGATACGAGAGAAAATTTAAAAATAAATTTTATTGCTTCACTAGAAATAAACTAAAGGAATATTATGAAAAGTTGTTTTCAATAAATTACACTCCATAGATGAAAACAGCAAATTATACCTTCATAGTAAAATGAAGAAAAAATATGACATTGATCCTTATATTTTGCTAACAAACTTTTTTAAGACAAATAATACGGAAAATGAAAACAACCAATCATTTATAATAGAAATTGAAAGGGTAGATACAAAAATATTAAAAGGGAAGAACATATTTGTGGTCATTGTTCTTTAAATGAAATAAAAGATGAAAATCATTTCTTATTTAATATTCCCCTGAATTTGGTCCTAAGAAATGAATTATTTGTTAAAATTGAAAAAAAAACTTGTCCCGAATTAAAACATTTTAAAAATTTAAATAAAATAGTAATAATGTTGTCATCAGAGAGACTTGTGCAGTTTGTTGTCGGTTTTGTTTAAAAGTCTTGGTCACTGAGAAAAGTGGACCCGACCTCTGCATAAAACTTAAGGTCATTTTAATTTTTAGTCTATGGTGAATTATTGACATTTATCATATACTTAGTACTAAATAAAGGAAATTTGCATATATAATACTGAAAGAACATTACGGCTGTATTTGTCTGCTGTGACTGATATCGATATCATCACCCCTTTATCATACCCCTTAAAATGATATTGATCATGTGACTAATACAGAACAAGACTTCCTCAAGTTAAAGTATATGATAAACATAATATGATATGGCTCTTTCCGTATCACATCCTGTATCAACCCTTGAGCTAAAGCTCTCGGGATGATATTGGTGTCTCAAGTTGATACGGAAAGAGCCATATAATATTCTATGCAATCTATGAAATCTATGCAGTGTTAAATTTAGTCATACTTTCATTATGTCGTAATTCTAGTAGAAACATTGTTTTCATCCTGTTTATACAAAAGTTTGTACATGCAAATTTTTATACATTCTAAATGGGAATTCTTCAAATCTTTGTATACTTATGCTTACTTATTACCATAATAAAGCTCATATCTTTACAGCATTTCCATCTTTTCATTTTTGAAGAAGTAATAGCAGACATGTCTACCCCTTTTTGTTAAAAATAGTAAGGTGCTTGAAAAAACTAGAAAATTGAATGCCCCCGTCCCCCGTCTCAACCCCCACCCCAATTCCAATTTACTACCTTAACTTTTGGCTTGGTTCTGAGGAATGTGTAGGGGTATAATGCAAAGAAAACATCTTGAAGAGCCAAAATGGATTTTCAATATAACTTAATTTGAAGGAATGGTATATTATTCATCGGGTATGATGTAGAAAACTTATGTATAGACTTTAAAAGGGGTTTTTTGTGTCTTAGTTTGTGTCTGTAAGACACATACAATGCCCCCGTGGTTATAATTGCAAAAGGGTAAACCAATGTTTTGCTTATTCAGCATCAAGCAGAAATGACTGAAATAAATGAATCTGTACCTAACAATCTGATGTTTGATTGATTGAATGATTGAATGGGGTTTAACACCCTTTTCAGCAGTATTTCAGCCATATCGTGGCGGTCAGTTTTAGTGGAGGAGGAAGCCAGAGTGCCCGGAGGGACCCGCAAGTATAAGGAGCGTTGTTTACAAGTTAACAGGTTTCGGTGGTTAAGTTCATATAAGCATAATTTTGTAAAAAATTGTTGAAAATCAAAATCCATAAAATATGCACACCTTCAGTGTAGGTAATAACTGTCTACAAAATATAAAACATCTAGCTCAAAAACTGTAGGAGTTAGCCAGACAAACCATATATCCTATATGGATTTAGCAAAATCTGTCCAAGTTCATGCATCCATAATTTTGTAAAAAATTGTTGAAAGTCAAAATCCATAAAATATGCACAACTTCAGTGTAAGTACTAACTGTCTACAAAATATAAAAGGTATAGCTCAAAAACTGTAGGAGGAGTTAGCTGGACAAACCATATATCCTATATGGGGGCATAAATGAAAAGTCCAACTACCTGTCATTTTAAGAATATTTGATGAAAATCAAAATCCTGTGCAAATGCACACCTCCATTATGTGTATAAACATCCTACAAAATATTAAAGCTGTAGCTCCAAAACTGTAGGAGGAGTTAGCGGGACAAACTATGCATACTATAGTGTGACGAACGGACGGACAGACAGGGGTAAAACAATATGCCCCCCGACCAATAGTTGCGGGGGCATAAAAATAGTAAGTTGAGATAAAAAATAGTAAGGCTCTTTTTTTTTGGTCACAAAATGCAAATTTAAGCACAGAAACTACACATATTGTGAATGGCACATGATATAACCACATAATGTTAACATTTTAAATCAATTTTGGGTTTATTATCAAAATTTTGACAAAGTTCGTTTTGACATTGTTTTTTTAATCACCGGAAATGCCGATACGATCTATAATATATGGAACTGCAATGAAATGACGGACCGGAACCGAAAACTTTCCGGAAATACAGCAAATTTGTGCCGAAATTGACAACAATCTTAAGGGCGTAAGATAGCCCCAAAAATCGTGAGCCTTAAGCCAAAATCGTAAGGGTAGGCAAGTCTGTTAAATAGCCTTTATCACTTGGAATATTTCATAAAAAAAAACCCACCAATATTTTAAATGGGAATTACAAAGAATCTTTCTAAAAAGATGAAAGAATATATGAGGGGAGACATTGGATTCAATTTATATTCATGTCCTTGGTTGGATAAAAGATAGCATTAAAATCAGATTTAAGAAACATTAAGGAACTAATAACAATTATTTTATTATTTGAAACACATTTCACTCTTTCTTGATCCACTTTCATATCATTTGGGCGAGGATTCTCTTTATATCAACCTTCTTGATATTGCTAAAAATGAAATGCATTTGACCAAAAATAATTACAAATGTTGATTTTCCATACGAGTCCAAACATAACTTTGATACACTCCCTCTACAAATCCCATCAGGAACCTCAAAACATATTTTAAACTTATAATCACTATTTAGTACAGTATAATTCAATTTTCTGACTTTTAAAGGAACTGATTAAATGGGTTGACATTTACATTTTCACGTTCCAAAATGTCTCCCAGAATTCAACATTACTTACACTCCGCCATCTGTTTGTGGTCCCACTTTTTCATACATTTTAATTAGTCGACTACAGTTATACACAAACACACCATCATGAATTCTATTTTCTAGATTTACACCAAATATAAACTGGAGAGTTTTTGGGTCTTTTAAAGATCTGAAAAGAAATGATCTGAATATTAGTTTTATTCTATCATAAACATATAAGAATTAGGGTTTTGGTTATGGTGTCAAAAGCTACTTTTACCAATATTTCAGTTATATCGTGGCGTTCAGTTTTATTGGTGGAGGAAACCGAAGTACCATGAGAAAACCACTGACCTGTCGCAAGTCACTGACAAACTTTATAACATAATGCTGTATCGAGTAGACCACGCCATGAGCTACATAAACATTTAAAGGATATCATATTTTAAACGACCACTAGTCCAAACAAATTATACTTTAGATAATATCATACAAATTCTTATTTACAGGAAATGAACATGAGAGGAAGCAAGACTGTGCAGGATTTTTATTGTTTGTAGGGATTCAATTAACCAGTTTTATCCGCCATATTTTGTGCCTGTCCCAAACCTGGATTTCATTCAGCATATGTCATGGTGTCTTTTTTATGTTCAATGATTTCAGATGTGAATGAGATATTTGTTCGTTTTGTTGACATTGTTGACTATCACTGTTTAATCATTCATCTTAGTATGTTTAAAGTCCAATTATTGTCATCTAGTCAATTTCAGGTCAATACACAATTTGTCAAGTAAATGCTTGTGTAATAACAAAAAGAAATGTGTTTGTCCATGTAAAATGACCACATTGATGAGAATAGGTTGTTGGAAAGACCAACTTGTTGCCCAGTATACTGCAGATCTTGACTATAGCTGTGTGTGTGTATGTGCTTTAATGCAGATGACAACGGTCATTCCCTTACCATTTTATCAAACTGAATTGGTGGTGTAATGGTTAGCATGCTTATCTAAAATGCAGTAGATCCTGGTCAGGTCAAACCAAAGGCTATACAATATGTATTTGCTGTTTCTCTGCTAAGCATGCTGCATTAATGAGTAGCAGTCAATTTTATACATTCAACTGCCTCTTTATTTTCAATGCATAGACTTTAATGTTCTAGGGGTTAGGGTTATGGTGTTTAACACCACTTGAAATAATAGTTCAGTTATATCATGGCAGTCAGTTTTATTGGCAGAGGAAACTGGGGTGCCCGGAGAAAACCACCGACCTGTTGCAAGTCACTGGCAAACTTGATCATTGAGTACATCTCGCCTGAGCAGGATTCGAACTCACAAAGTAGTAAGTGGTGATAGGCACTGATTGCATAGGTAGTTGTAAATCCAACTACCATAGGATCACGACCACGACGGCCCTTAACAAGTTACAATACAATATCAAAAGGCACGTCAAGTTTATATACAATACAATATCACTCAAAAGGCACGTCAAGTTTATATACAATTATTTTAAAAGAATTTATCAAATTTATATTGTCCAAATATTCCAAGCACAATACAACGATTTTGTACAGTTGAGAATTTCAATGCCAATATAAAACCCTTTTCAAATATACTTTTCTTTTCGTTCTGATAATTCTTTTTTCAATTTTGCATCTCTCCGTAATTCTGCTGCATATTGCTGTGCCTTTCGTAGCTCAGCCTGCAAAAGAAAATGATTAAAACGGTAGGATCAAAAGAAAATAATGAAAGATTTATGAGGACTCTGTAGATAATTCCTACAAAGTTTTGGTTCAAATGGCACACTGGCATAGAAGGAAAAGCTTAATATATATATAAAGTTTATTAATCATGCTATATGATAGCAAGCAAGAGATGCCCTTCTGTATATATTTGTAACATTACAGAGATGTTCATACTATGTTAACAGGTTATTGTTTTAGACCATTTTAACAATGACCTTTGCCGATTTTCGCTAGCCTTATTAGGTCCTTTGGTTTTCTTGTTCACGACGAATTTGACTCTCAAATCTTTTGCTTTTGAGTGTACCCAGGGCTAGAAATTAACACTAGCATGCAGGCATATTGCTAGTTGAAATTTTATTTGCCTTTATTTTGCTTATGCTAGTGCATACAATTCTTACTAGCAGAATTTTGATAGTTGTAAAAAACATGCATTCAGAATTGAATATGAAACAAATACAAACATGTAAACTAGTACTTTTATTTGATCAGATACATAACATCTTGTAATTGATGTTAGGGACAAGCACTAGTATCTATACTGACCCTATGTAAAGCCCAAAGAGAGGGGCTTTGTGACTTAGTTCAATCTTTACTTTATTTACACACTTATAATAATATGAAGCATAAATTTTGTATTAAATTTGGTTGCCAGTCGGATCAGTATGTTTGCTAGTTGATTTGTTTGCAAATAGCAAAGTTTTGCTTCTGGTGAAAAAAGTTAATTTCTAGCCCTGGTACCTGATGAAGGATATTCCAGAAACATGTTGTGCATTCTAAATTAGATATCTGCATTCCCCCACATACATTCCTGAACAGCAAAATGGTTCTGCAACATTAATTACAAGTGAAAATATTATGGATTTGATTTACTATTCATGATATACCTGTATTTCCTCAATTGGGTGTTTAAAGCCACTTTCAACAACATTTCAGCTATATCGTGTTGGTCAGTTTTATTGGTGGTGGAAACCGGAGTACCCGGAGAAAACCACCGTCCTCTCACAAATCAGTAAAAAGTTTATCACATAATGTTGTATCAAGTACACCTCGCCATAAGCAAGATTCATACTCTCAACTTGAGAGGTGATAGGCACTGATTGCACAGTTCTAAATCTAACTAATATACGATCACGGCCACGACTGCCCTCTTCTTTCAATTGGTGTTAAACATCAACTTTTAGTTTATACAAGAACTTTTAGTATTGTGACGAGAAATATTGAGCCTCATTAAAAACATGCCATCAGAAAAAAAATTAGTTATAGTTAGGTAATAATCATGATTAGCTTTTAAAACGTTTACGGTTTATCCGAAAAATTTACTTATGCCAGCCCTCGTAAAACAACAATTCTTGGTATCCTTGACAAGGAACAAACCTTACCCGTTGTTCTTTTGATACTGAACCACCTTGTTTTGATTCTATATGCCTGAAAAAAAATGATATTTAGCCATTACAATGTGTGTATAATAAATAAGCATTAGAATTTCTTATAAATTAAATTTATTTTTTCAATTGTGTAAAAAATTCAGAGCCAGTGATTGTTTGATTGTTGTTTATGAGCTATATCATGGTGAGAGCAAGTTATATTAGATAAGATGATAATGGATAATGATGTTCACTCTGTACAAGACCAACACACTTAGGTGGACTTTTATAAGTGCTAGGTTACTGAAGCAATAATCCGTGGGTAAACATGTCGCTCCATTCATACACACCATCCTAATGCTGAGCCAACCAGTCTTCCCTCTTTCTCCTCAATGTTGTGTATTTCGCAGAGAAACAACAAATACCAATCTTATAGTCTGGTTTTATCTGACCGGGGCTCGAACTCACGATCTACCGTAGTCGAGGCGACCAGGCTAACCATAACACCACTGTTGTGGTTCAGCAAAAATCCATGACAAGTGTTTATACAGAAGCAGGACTCTACGATTCATACCAGCTCCCACTAGCCCTGGCTAGTAAGGAAATATGTTTTACTCACCAACAAAAGTATGTAACTAGCCAGATTAATAAAGATACTAATTCGTACTATATAACTCCAATATGTATTTATTTCTTTAGTAATAACAAAGGCAATTTTATTAAAAGTCCAATTTCATTTCTTTCTCTCTGTTTTTCAAAAGACCGAAGTATTAAACTTGAAGATGGTTTATTGAAGCTAAAAATGTACTAGTATAAGCTAAGGAATGGGCTTTTGCAGATACCATATATTGAAACATTTTTCATGTTTCTTACTTTTATTATGATAAACAAGACTTTCACGTTTAAACTTTTTCTTTCCAGTAACAAATTCGGTTTTACAAGCAATATCTGGTCCTGCCATTTGGCTAACATCACAAGACATAACGTCGCTACTGTAATCGTATATAATGAGCCACAAAAACTCTGACTTCCAGACATCTTGAAATTTACGTTTTTCAGCTTTAGAACCCGCACCTTCATTAGTATTTTAGTTTAAAATTACCGTCGATGTTGCATCAGGCAGGCTAGCTTCACGATCAGTTGATTCAACTGGTTTATTCTTGGCGAGAAAAAAATGGAAGAATGTTTTGTTTTTACACATCGTGGTAACTTCCAAGCGTTAAAAGTACGTGATTTAAAACTTTCGGATGTGAGTCAATTGTGCGATTTACAGTCAAGGAAATTAGGACTTTGAATCCACAGGACATTCGGTCCTGTGAACTATGAGGAATTACAGGACCGACAATAAAATAATATATATTTTTTTAAATACTAAATTTAATGATTGCATTAAACTTACAACCACAAACAGCAATATTCTACTATTAAGACAGTGGCGTAAAGGTTAGAGTGTGAGTGCTTCGGTCGGATCAGACCAAAGACTATATAATTTGTATTTTTTGCTTCTCTGCTAAGTATGCAGCATTAAGGAGATAGAGCAAAGACTGGTTGGCTCTGAATCAGTATAATGTGTCCAAGTGGGATGACAATTTGACACTATGTCCATAAATATATTATTGTATACAGCATGGCATGATGCAGGGATTTAGCAAGGATTTTGAGGCCATTAGTCACTTTTGCTGAACAGATTTTTTTTTAAATTATGAATAAACAAGAATATAATGAGCTTAATCTTATAATCAGTTACGTTGCCTTATTGGTTAGTAATGGAGATTGAAAACCTCCTAGGATGGGAACATACTCTGTAAATTAACAACCAACTGATAAAACATAACATTGCCACTATTTTGATTTCAATACCTACCACACAAATTTTAAACCCCCCCCCCCGCCCCATTTTTGAAATATTACTGTACTTTGGTCTAATGCCAAACTAATTGTAATGACCCCATCCCCCACCCATTTTGAAATGTTACTGTACTTTGGTCTAATACCACAATAACTGTAATAACTCGTATTTGTGTAGTCTTCACCAGAAAAAAAAATTCTGCCAGTTTTCCCAATGGTCCAACTTCTATATATTCTTTGTAGGAAATCACTATAGAACAAACGTCAAAAACTGAAGCAAGTTATAAAATAAATAATTATTTCTCAGACCTCATAATTAAATTGCAACAATTGGAATAAAAATACTGTAGTTTTTTTTTAATTGCAGACACCTGTCTGTTTGTAAATAGTTCTATAAATAGAACGCAATTGTTATCCGGATGCTGATCAATATATAAAAAAACTCCTTGCATTCTTTTGTCGTGCAGTGCATTTCAACGAATTGTTGATGAAGAAAACTCTAGAGAATAATATTTTTTCGAAATACATGTACCACGATCACTGTAATCACACAAAATAGTTTACGACATCAAAATTTTACGACAATTAAACTTGTGATTATTTATTTTAGATTTTTCTTGATCTAAAAATAACAAATAAGAGAATTAGAAATATTTTTTAAGTTGAATTTACCGAAAACTTCAATTTATCTATTCTTAAAGACAGCGGCTGACAAAAAAAATTACCGGACAGTCGGTCCGTTGAGTAAACAAAAACTACCGGACCGCCGGAAAATTTATCGGATGCGGTCCGTCGGTCCGGTGCCAATTTCCTTGACTGGATTTAAAAAACCGGATAATCAGTCAGAATTTAAATTGAAAAATATTATCGGTGACGGAACGAAAAATTTCAGGAAATATCAACTGCAGAGTAAAAATTTGGAATGGGAAGTAAATTTTATTGCAGTTTCGGGACTTTCCCTTGTGTAAGTGACTTAAAAAATTCTTCTTGTCCTGTTTACATGTGGCATGATTTTTTAAAATAGTTAAATATCAATAAAAAAAAAATGCAAGAGAACTTTCTCATCGTATAAGAACTACACATACTTAGCTTTACTCTCGGCTTCTTTGGCTCGATGTTCGGCATTTTTTGCGTCCTCTTTGGATTTGGCTACATCCATTTCAGCTCGCGTCTTAAATCGGTTGGAAGAATATTTGTACATTTTTGGTTTATATAAACAACAAGCTAAACGCTTTGTCCGTACTTTTTTGCCCTGAATATATATTTTCATTCTAGGGTCCACATATAATATAGCTGTGTATGCTCTAAATGATTTCCTCTCTGGCATTAATCTGTAATA
Source organism: Gigantidas platifrons (assembly GCA_002080005.1). Taxonomy (NCBI): domain Eukaryota; kingdom Metazoa; phylum Mollusca; class Bivalvia; order Mytilida; family Modiolidae; genus Gigantidas; species Gigantidas platifrons. The sequence continues at coordinate 12,622 of MJUT01064384.1, forward strand.
AATAAATCATTTAAAGTTTATACTTTGCTAAAAAAAAAAAAAAAAGAAGACAAGATTACAAATAAACAAACAATTTAATGTTTTATTTCGCTAAAAAAGACAAGATTACTATCAATACTACATACCATAAATAAACGTTAGAGAATACCGAAGGGGCAATCAAAAATGGACAATCCAAAGAAACTGGCAACATAGGGTATGGTATACACAAGACGAAAAAAAACAAACAAAAACACAACACAATATGTGTTGGACACCACTATACACAAACATACACAAATAACTTAAATAAAACATGAGCACTCCTACAAACAACTGGAGGTAAAAATGAACCAAACATCAATTTTATGCAGAAATTGTTAATTAGGTTTGTTTTTGATGTATCCATTTGTAGGTAAATTGAAAAGTAAGGGAATATCTAGAAAATATTGATTCTGGTAGATAACCTGATATTAATATCTATAAGAAAATATTTCAGATTTATCAAGTTTGTCCTCAGATCTCTCAAAGCAATATTGCATTGAATGTTAAATTGAAATGTCTATTTCAAGCAATGTATATCAATGTAGCTGTGGAACTGTAGATCTTATGGTCCTAATGATGTTTTTTTTAATAGGTGCAGACAAAAAAGTATGTTTGTCAAGGTGACATCAGTATAATGTCCCACAGCTACACACAGAAATCAACGATTATTTTTCAAATCTGACATGCATGTCGTTTGATAATATCAGGGATCTACACTAACAGTCGCCCAAGGCGACTTAAAATTGTATTGGGCGAGTGAAAACTCGATTACTTCTCGCCCAGGTGACGACTGAAAATTTTGGGAGCGATGTCAAGAATTATTAATTCCCGCACCGGTTTTTAGACGTACCAAATTGCGACTGGTTTCCGATTTTTATTTTACATATTTTGGTAATGGTATATCGAAATCAGCGGTGTCAGTAGAATTATCCCTGAGAAATGATTGTCGGTTTCCCCAAGTCAATTTTTTGCCGCCGGGTCGTTATCTTTTATTACTATTACTAATAAATATAATAAAATACCAGAGGCTCCCAGGAGCCTGTAATCGCTCACCTGGATCAAAGCTGCTTTCAATAACAACGCAACTGCACTGTGGTGCGCCATCTTGGTGGGAGAGTGTGACTGCAGGACATCACTTGGAAAAGGACCATCGAATGACTATTCCATCAAAGTTTGGTTCTAATTGGAGCTACTGGTTCCAGACAAGATGGTTTTTATGTGAATTTCCCATAGGGTCCTTGGTTAAACTAAGTTCAGCTGTGCAGCCATCTTGGTCAGAGGGCGGGACCACCAGACACAATTTTGGAAGAGGACCATCCAATGATGAATATTTTATCAAAGTTTGGTTCCAATTGAGCAACTGATTCCAGACAAGAAGATTTTTTATGTGAATTTCCCATAGGGTCCTATGTTAAGCTAAGTTCAGCTGTGGGGACCATCTTGGTCGATAGATCTTGACATACTGAACATGTTTGCAGTTTAAACTTAACATCTATCTCTTATAGTTTTTGAAATATAAGACGAAAAGCATTAATTTTTTTTTAAATGTTATGGAAAAAAGGGCAACAACTCCAAAATGGGTAATGGGATTTACCTCAAAATTGCAGGGTAGGTAGATCTAGACATGCTACATAATTTTGCAATTTAAACTTAACCTTTATCTCTTATAGTTTTTGAAATATAAGTTGAAAAGTATTAAAATTTAAAAAATTTGATGAAAAAA
>MJUT01064384.1:19755-37791 GCA_002080005.1 Gigantidas platifrons
GGTTGATTTTTGTATCTGGGTACCATAACAATGTAAAAAGGGAATAATTATGTTCCTTCTACCTACTGATGAACAAATAAATAGCAAAATATTAGCCCTACCCCTCTAAAAAAACACGTAAAATTTGATGAAAGTCGGTTTATTTCCTTAGAAACATGGTCGGGCAGGGTGAAATATTTATTTGCCCTGTAATATCTTTCAATTCTTTATTTAAACAAATCATATGAACATCATCTAAGAGGGTTTAAATTCTACCAATGTCGGAAAACATGAAAAATGGGTAATTTCTGATTTTCAGAATTTCTACAGAATATTCCTTATTGGCCAGGTTAAGCTGCTTTATGGGAATTTTTGTCCAATCAATATAGTTTTATCTGAATGCTGAATGTATTAGGATTTATTTTAAAAACCATTAACCCTCATATATGCATATTATTATGCCCATTTTAGCCAAATTCTACCCCTTCCTCTACTTGAAAACTTGGACAAATATACATGATATACTCAATATTTCCATATTTCAGTTTCATTCTTCAACAAATGACCTGAAAAATGAATATTGCAAATGGCCAAACAGTATTGAAAATTGGTGAAACAGTTCTCACTAGTCTTCCTCTTCACCATCAATCAACGAGTATAAAACATCGTCGAATTCATCATCACTGTCATCGCTTTCTGTCAAACCTGCAATATTTTCCTCGACTAAAACGCCGGCGAGTTGTCGAGGAATAAAATCACCAGACACCCATTTTGGTCTTGGGACGGACGAAAGGACGGACAGACAGATGAACGGATGTAGACAGACAGACGGAAGAACGGACAGGGGTAAAACAGTATACCCTCTCCAGTGCAGTGGGGGTATAGCAAGGAGTGACAATTCTCTTTGATACTGGAATGGTTGATAGATATCACCAAATTAGCACAGTAGTACCAGCAGGAATTGTGTCCAGCACTTTTAGGCCTGCACGCATTCACACGCTGTGATACAACGAGCGCATTTAAGGGGATTGGAAAAGTCAAGCCAATTAAGACATGATAAAAGTCACCCCACAAATTGGAGATTCCTGGCAAATTTCAGAGGATTTGTTTCTGCAGATGGAGGCTTTTACCTGCTTGTTGTAACTATCAGGTAGGAATTTGGAAAAGAGCCCATATTGTAAAACCAGTACCGGTATATCCGGAGCCTACTCATGACAATGGTTGGCAGTGTGTTGATGGGATGATTGAACCAAAATGGGTGTCTGGTGATTTCATTCCACGACAACTCGCTGGCGTTTTAGTCAAGGAAAATATTGCAGGTTTGACAGAAAGCGATGAAAGTGATGATGAATTCGACGATGTTTTATACTCGTTGATTGATGGTGAAGAGGAAGACTAGAGAGAACTGTTTCACCAATTTTCAATACTGTTTGGCCGTTTGCAATACTCATTGTTCAGGTTATTTGTTGAAGAATGAAACTGAAATATGAAAATATTGAGTATATCATGTATATGTCCCAGTTTCCAAGTAGAGGAAGGGGTGGAATTTGGCTAAAATGGCCATCATAATATGCATATATGAGGGTTAATGGTTTTTAAAATAAATCCTAATACATTCAGCATTCAGATAAAACTATATTGATTGGACAAAAATTCCCATAAAGCAGCTTAACCTGGCCAATAAGGAATATTCTGTAGAAATTCTGAAAATCAGAAATTACCCATTTTTCATGTTTTCCGACATTGGTAGAATTTAAACCCTCTTAGATGATGTTCATATGATTTGTTTAAATAAAGAATTGAAAGATCTTACAGGGCAAATAAAAATTTCACCCTGCCCGACCATGTTTCTAAGGAAATAAACCGACTTTCATCAAAATTTATGTGTTTTTTAGAGGGGTAGGGCTAATATTTTTCTATTTATTTGTTAATCAGTAGATAGAAGGAAGATAATTATGCCCTTTTTACATTGTTATAGTACCCAGATACAAAAATCAACCGTCATTGTGATGCGGTATCCTTTATTTTATTAGTAAAATTAAGATATAAGCAGAATCCTGTGAAAATCTGCAAAATTGAAAATATCCCATTTTTCAAGTATTTTGGCCACACAAATCACTTCATAAAAGATTACTAGTGCTTGATTTATTAAATGTGATATATTTGTTTGGTTTAGCATAAAAAAGATCATAGTTTAGTACGAAATATTTTTTTATCTAAACTTTTAAGGGAAAAAATGTCTTTTTTTGTCATTTCAGGAAGGGGGAGGGGTAGGTTTTTCACATCTGTCAAAATTTGGTAGCCACAAAGTGTATATATCTTGTATTCAATTGAAAGTTAATACCATAAGCTTTCAATTGATACCATATTGATATACTTTCAAGACTGTTTAGTATGCATTTAATGCTCGCAAAGACAAAAATTGAAAAAAATCAAAAATCCTCAAAAAGCTGCGACAGGGTGTAAATATTAGCCTTAAACGGCAAGTTCGTCCCAAAATTTTCAATGCTAACTTGTTTTTTCTCCAAGAGGATATATAGGAGGACTTAAAACAGTATGTTAACATGGAAGGTGGGTGTGTACGGGGGGTTATGCTAGCCCACAGACTAATACTGATGAGAAAATATGTGATTTTCGGAAGGGTAAGGGGTAATATTTTGTCGCTAGAAGTCCTATACAGGGTGGTACTAGAACAAATTTTATCTTAAAATGTCTCCATGACATAATTTCACACGACAGATGTATAATTTGGTTGTCAATTTATATTATGAAAAAGATATTACATGCTTTGGGCTGAATAGAGCTAAAATCGGCAAAAATTATAATATTCCATTTTTCTGCAATCTACACTACAAAACATCTTTTTTGATGATGTAATGAGTTTAATTTTCCACAAATGCAATAGTTTTAATAAATTCATTATAAATATATTATCAAAGTTGTGTAATATTTTGTCTATTGAAAACAAAAGGCGAAAAATCTCGTTTTTACGCAATTTTATCAGGGGTAGGGATAGATTTTTTGCCTCCTACGATTACTGAACTTCATAAAATATTAATAACTTGTATTCATTTGAACGATAATATAATCAGCTATCCACCAAACCCCAGTTTGTATATTCTAATAGTTGTTCATAAGCTACAAGATCTCAGCAACAGTGAAGAATGGAAAAATCTGAAAATCCGGCAAAATTGTCGAAAAGATGTAAAAAAAGGGCTCAAAAATGTAAGTTCATCCCAAAATATTCAATGTTAACATGTTTTTTTTTCAAGAGGATATATAGGAGGACCTAAAAAAATATGTTAACATGGAAGGTGGGGGGGTGCACGGGGGGTTATGCTAGCCCACGGACTATAGGAGACCAGGTGGCGACCATGGTTCAAAAGTTAGTGTATATCCCTGAATATATATTTTAGGTAAAGATCGTAGGGAAAATTAACAAATCTTAACATTACATAAATGTCTAAAATGCAGCACATCAAAAAAGATGTAAAAATATAACAAAAATAACTATAAGTCTACATAACGACTATAATTATAATCAAATTGACAGATATTTCACTTGACCGACAAGCTTCGTCAGCGTCTGTAATCTGATCTGAAAGATGATCTGAGGATCAGATTGTCACGTGACCATCAGTTATCGTGACGTAAAAATCATAATCTTAAAGTAATATTACACCAGTTTTGGGTGAAGAAAATTTTCCCCTGAAAATTCATTTGGAATACGGTGGTACCTTTACTAAGCAATTCATGCATGTTTCAAGTAGAAATATGTTCCCAACAACTAGAAATCTGCAAATCGGTGTGCATGTTTTTTCGTCCTTGCCATTGCTGTGGAGACTTATTAACTTTCGGTTGTTTTGTTCCAATGATTGCCGATCATTATACCTCGTGAAGAAAATTTTGGTCCGATGATTGCCGATCAAGAAAAGATAAATGGGTGCGTTCGATTTGCGTTTCAATTATCTCCCTTTTTGAAACCTGGCTGTCAAATGTAGACATTTATTTTTATGTTGATATGTTTTATTGATATATTTTGTAATGATAAGGCTATTTGTAATATATTTATCGTATTTAAACAATGACAATCTTCTACAAATAATGTTTGTTTATGAAATTTGCAGAATTAAAATAATAACCATATCATTGTCAAGGTGACGAATGCTTTATATAATATTTAATATTTACATTTTCAACTTGTTCAAGGGACCACTGGCTATTAACAGTATGGCCTACTTAAATTTAGTATAATTTTTTATCCTGCTTCTATAGGAGTAGTACCCAATCTATTTGTTTTTGGGATAGCTTAAAATGAGACACTAAATTTTGTTAATTTTATCCTGCTTCTATAGGAGTAGTACCCAATCTATTTGTTTTTGGGATAGCTTAAAATGAGACACTAAATTTTGTTAATTTTCGGCTTAAAATTTAGATTAGCTTTAACCCCAGAATGCTCTAAAATATAAACTTTTTGTTAGCTGCTCACCACATCATGTTTTTCTGGGTTGATTTTTTACATTCTAACCTCAGTGCTACCTAGGGTTATTTTTGATATTGGTATTTTACAGTCTATTTTTTTGTGTGCAGTATTTATTTGAAGCCTTTACAATTGTTGATTTTTATGTTCTGTTATATAATATCATGCCTTTTGTTGACTATATAAAGTATTGAAAACTTATTAACCTTAATTCCTATTACCATAAGCTCGCATCTCAGTGGAACAAACCTGGATATGTCTAAATCTCATTTTGTATCCATCGTCAACTAATTCAATCCCTTTCTCTGTAACAGGAGCGTGCTTGGATATGTCTCGCTTGGTGGTTGCCAAGCAAAAAGCTCACAGACAGACAGACACAGGATCATAAGTTATACTTTTCTATATTTCAAACATCAAAGTTATACTTTTTTTTATATTTCAAACATCAAAGTTATACTAAGTAGGCCATACTGTTAATAGCCTTGAACGAGTTGAAAATGTAAACATTAAGCATTATATAAAACATTTGTCACCTTGACAATGGTATGGTTATTATTTTAATTCTGCAAATTTCTTAACAAATTTTATTTGCAGAAGTTTGTCAATGTTTAAATACGATAAATATATATTACAAATAGCCTTATCATTACAAAATATATCAATAAAACATATCAACATAAAAATAAATGTCTACTTTTGACAGCCAGTAGCTCTTTTCACAAAAATTTGTAACTATAGTCCTAACTTTTTCACTTAAGATTATCTTACGACAATTCCTAAGTCCTTTTCACAAAGATTATCTTACGACAAATTTTAATCTTACGACTATAATTACACTTACGATAAAAATTCTTCCTTAGGTGTACTCGATACAACATTATGTGATCAAGTTTGTCAGTGGTTTTCTCCGAGTATTCCAGTTTTCTCCACCGATAAAACTGACCGATATATTGCTGAAAGGGGCATTAAACACCATAAACCATCTTTCTTAGCAACCTAGTTTCATTTCCATAGTACAACAAAACATTTTTTTTTTTAAATAAAATTATTCTATAAAATATCCCCGGCACTGATTTATAAGCAGTTTTTTATGCTATGATGTGTTTGTATGTTTATATTGAATTTTTATCTAATATATGAATCGGTCACCAATAACTGCACAAAATATGAACGGGTATGATTTTCGTATAAAGGAACATTTATAATGCATGTAAATTAAAATGATCTATAATAATTATCATTATTTGGAGTTGTGCGTCACCATCCATGCATGGTTACTTTAAGTAGAATTAATTTTTAAGGGAGTGTGAAAAAAAAACCTATTCATATAATTCATTTTATCGGTTATTTGTCAGCAAAATATTTACCCCAACCCCTTTATTTCCAATTAATCCCATCCCACATAGAATTAAACACTTGTTCTTTTACTGATGAAAATTTATTCGGATTTTTCTGAGATGTGTTTATCATCTATCAATCACGAAGACGAATAAATATCCCTGTTATATATTGATATTAATATAACAGGAGAATGTACACAAGTTTATGTATTGCCAGAGTGTTCGATGATCATCGAAATTGCGAGAAATTAATAAATTATATTACTAATATAAGGCAAAATCAAAACGATATCATTGGATCCAGAAACTTCCAGTCTTAAAGCGACTGTTCATACAAAACTTTTGTAAGCGGAGATTGTAGATATCTAGAAGAAAATCCTGTATTCCATTTTTTTTAAATAAAAAATAATAATAATAAAAAGAAGAATTTTTACCAAGTTTGCTAGTAGTCTTTTCGATTGTCGATCGTTCCCAATTTGAAATATAAAATTAAAAGAATTAACCAGATTTGTTTTCGATTTTTTTCACTTACGATAAAATATAAGACAACTATTTCTCTTAAGATCAAAATTTTACACTTACGACAGGGTAGTTTTACACGTAAAGTTAGGACTATTTTTACACTTAAGATTATCGTAAGTATTTTTGTGAAACTCTTTTTAATCTTAGTTTTACACTTACGACAATTTTTTATCGTAAGAATTTTTGTGAAAAGAGCCGCAGGTTTCCAAAAGGGAGATAATGTAAACACAAATCGAACACACCTGTTATACAATCTCCCCAAAAGAGTTCAAATCTTGGGTCACGTGCATATCATTTGCATTACTGTTGTTAACAACAGTAATTATCTGCTGTCAAATATTTTGCGATTTGCTCATAAATTCTGCTTTTGAGTGGATTTTTAATGTAATGCAGTTGATTTTAGTTAAATTAAGTGGCATATTAAGTAAAAATATTTAATCCAAAAATTCCATGATATTCGCCTTTCATATTACTTTAAACTTTATATTATTCAAATATATATGTACACTAATTTATAAACAATATGAAAACAATAGGAAAATGTAATGATGAAATTTACCAACTAGCTAAGGACCAGGCACTGGTTAAAAAGTTAAAAAACAAAAGATTTAGGCCTTTTTGGTTATGCCCTCTGGATGTAATGTTCGTAACTCGCAGATCCAAAAACCCTCTCTTTTTTGTCTTTGATTCTCTTTCCAACTTGGATTGTGGTCAATGATATAAATTTCGGATCTACCAAAGTCATCCAATGAGTGCCCTGGCGACTCAAAGTGTTGACTCACGGGCAGGAGCATCTTTTTCATAAGGTCACTTCTGTGTCCATTCATTCTTTTGTTGAATGGTTGGACACTTTCTCCTACGTATTGCGACCCACAGACGTGACTGTCAAGGAGATAAACCACATTAGGTGTTTTGCAATTGACATGATGATGAAAGCAGTAGGTTTAGATACACAAAACTTTGGTTAGTGCATCGAACTAACAGTGAGTTGTTGCTATATGAAAGCATTGTCAGAGAGTAAAAACAAAGGCAAACATACATAAATGTAATTATGAGTCAAACATACATAAATGTAATTTAAGAAAATTGAACTAAGTACAATTGAACTCTGTAAGTACAAAAACATGCAACAAAGCTGTGTTTTCACACAAAATATACATCAACCTATGAAAAGGTACATTTTCATTCAAAAAAAAAATTTGCCTCCCTACCGACCCACATAAGGGCAGTTGGCAACAGCAAACAAAGATATTTTTAGGCTTGGTCTTATCTGTTTCAGTTTTTTTCCTTAAGCAAGAATATTGCACAATATACTGGTAATCATGTGTACAGAACAATCAAGTCAGACACATGCATAAAAGTGTTGAAACTAAACACAGAGAATAAGTATGTATACAGTTAAACTTGTCTGATGTGACCTTCCAAAGGAACATTGATATATGGTCACATAAGACAGGTGGTCACTAAATACAGGTTTATTTAATATAAAATGCACTGAGAAGCAAAAATAAAATTATGGTCACATAATACAAGTTATTGTTTAATAGAGGTTGCCAATAAAGCAGGTTTGACTACTGGGAATCATGCTGCTTCAGTCAATCATTTGGGCTTTATTTCTCAGTTATACCAATTAAACAAGATAAGTAACTGCAGCTGCATGTTATCAAGAAATGGTTCTGACAGGAGAATGAATGGTTTTCAACAATAACAAAAAGATTTCCCTCAAAACCATTTGTTAAATTTCTTTCTACTAAGAATATGTCAAAGATATACATAAATGGAGTCTTCAAGAGATAAAATTTTGAAATCAAATAATTTTTATTTTACAGTTATCGTGTTAACAAGTAAGAATAAAACAGAAGGACAGAATGATGAGATGGATGGACGAAGTTGTTTGCTATTAATCCCCCATTTTACAAGATATTCATGAATTTTTTTTTTATTTAATAAAAAGTACTGCCTGTAAATAATGAAGTACTGGTACACTTGAAAAATATTGAAAGCTCTGCTGATGTGAGTTCGAATCTCGATCAGGGCAAGGTGTACAACATTATGTGATAAAGTTTGTCAGTCACTTGCGACAAGTCTGTGGTTTTCTCCAGGTCCTCCGGTTTTTCTCCACCAATAAAACTGACCACCATGATATAACTGAAATATTGTTGAAAGTGGTGTTAAACACTATCAATCAAACAAACAAACAAACCATTGTATTCTCTGTCCTATTTCTATTTCCATTTATGACTTCTGATTACTACTTTGGTATCTTCAAACTTTTCTGGTGTATTATACATTTGTATCATTTACCAGGATTCCATGTAAAATAATATTCTATTGTCATTGTAATTGTTGGATGGTAAATGGGAGGAACAAATATAAAAGGGATTTAATTAATAAACAAGGGCAACGCAAAGCGTGGTGTATCCCTTTCCTAAAAATTTGTCCCGGTGACCTTGACCTTTGACCTTGAAAATTCCTCAAGTCAATCATGTGTTTATGTTGACAAATTTTGAGAAAAATGTCGTTGTTTAATTTTAACTTTAGTAAAAAAAGTGGAAAAACGGAAAGCGGACGACGAGCCAACTGATCCTGACACTTCCAGAAATAAAGATCTTAAGTATGATAGGGAGAAACGACGAGAATATTTCAAAACTTGTATCAATGACTAACACTTTATTGTAATTGAACAACGCAACCCGATAGTTGTAAATTACTTTTTTTTTTGCTGAATATTATATATAAATCCTTGTACTGTGTCTTCTTTACTGCAAAATATTCACATGCAAAATAAAATTTCAATTTTATCCTACAAATTGGGACTTGGCAAATCACTGATCGGGCTTGGGTTAAAAAAGTTGAAAAAGCCCTGGGCTTGGGCCTGCCCAAAGAAATTTTCAACCCCTGGGACTAGGTATGTACCAAGTTTGGTCAAAATCCATTGAAGGATGTAGATTCTAAAGTGTTCACAAGGATGTTATGCGGTACAAATTTGACCTGGTGACCTTGACCATTGACCTTGAAAATCAATAGGGTTTCAGATTATCTAAGGACTAAGTATGTACCAAGTTTGGTCAAAATCCATTGAAGGATGTTGATTCTGGAGTGTTCACAAGGATGCTACGCGGTAAAAATTTTACCTGGTGACCTTGACCTATGACCTTGAAAATCGATAGGGTTCTAGATTCTCTTAAGTACTAAGTATGTACTAAGTTTGGTCAAAATCCATTGAAGGATGTTGATTCTAGAGTGTTCACAAGGATGTTATGCAGTAAAAATTTAACCCGGTGACCTTGATCTTTGACCTTGCAAATCAATAGGGTTCCAGATTCTCTTAAGGACTAAGTATGTACCAAGTTTGGTCAAAATCCATTGAAGGATGTTGATTCTAGTGTTCACAAGGATGTTATGGAAGGACGGAAGGAAGGAAGGACGGTAGCATTACTATATCCCTGCGCAACTTCGTTGGCGAGGAGATAATTAATTGATCTTTAATACTAAAATAGAGAAATTGATATTGTACATGCAAAATTGAATTAGAACTTATTACATATATAATTGTCACACATTAAACATGGGATAACTCAAAAATAAACACACACAAAAAAACAGACAATAAACCTATTTAGGTTCTAGTTACAGAGAAGAAAGTCTTCTCTGATTAAATAAGAGGAAACACCCTTTTGCTCATGATGTAAATCATAATACATTTATTAATATACAAAATATGAAAGCATTAAATATACTGTTAACATGAACAATTCTGACTTTAAAGGAGGATATACATGAACCCTTAAATTATATAAAACTGATGTAGCATTACAACAAAAATATATTATTACTCGAAATAAAAATGGATGCATATTATAGACTATCATCACATCAGGGACTGAAATATCTCTTCACCTTATCCTCTGTAGTATTTGAAAAAAATATAACCCCACAAAATTCTCCTATAAAACACACACTCATAGTTTTTCATTCTAATTAAAATCATATCTCTCACTTGCTGCACTTTACTGATATGTTGTGATGTGGGAGAGACCTGGGGAAACTCTAATATGAGTCACATGTGAGTAACTAAAGGTCATCAACTTTGTCGTCAAATGAAAATGGTGCATCTGAGCAAAGAAACTTATAATTTAATACGAGTGACACTATGTCACAGCCAATGAATTGTAATTGCAAAAATATGAAAATATAACTAAGATGCTTTACATGCTACGAGCAATCCGATTGGCTGAAACATGTATTTATCATATCATTATATCGTCATAACATAAGGTCACTAATATGTGACCCGTAAATTTTTTTCCACAGATCTCCCACACAGCGACATATCAATAAAGAGAAGCAAGTGAGAGACATGATTTTAATCTGGTAGTTTTTATCCCTTTAGTCTTTGCGCTAACCCAGTACATCTGGTCCTGAACGGGATTCAAACTCACAACATTAGTGGTGAAAGGCACTGATTGCTTAGGTAGTTGTAAATCCAACTACTGTACCATATGATAACGACGGCACCTCTTACCTCTTTAAAGGATATTAATTACAATATAACATTGTATACACATTCATCTAATCAGTCAAATTTTATGAAAAATGTCACCTCTTTTCCTTATTAAATGTTATATTTAAAACAAACTGAATTTTAAGTTTACAATGGTAGAACAAAGGTTGCCCTTTCCACGACGGCAACCGCAATCAAATCATTTCAGTCAATTTGATTGTGCATCAATGTCACTAAACAAACACCAGGTAGGAATATAATTATTAAAATTTAAAACATTGTTCTACAGAATCATTTCAGCCCCTGATAGATCTACGGCATGCTCAAACACAGATTATGTCCCCTACCTTACTGTGTGAAAACGTGACCAACACCTGCCAAACACATAATTAACATTTTCATTGGTGTTTCCATACAAGTCTATCATAAACAATTATAGATTGATATTTCAGAAATAACCATAGTAAACTTGTGCATGATTTAAAATAAAACAAGGACAGACACTCAGATAAAAGAGTTCAACTAGTTTTTACAATTTGAAAGTAAAATATAAAAATTTAAGTGTTAAACATTTTTCATATCTTAGAAAGTAAAATGTGACTTCTTAAAAAATTTGTTGATTATACCACAATCTAACTAAATTAGAAGTTTGTTGGACTCCCTTTTTTTTTTCAAGGAGATACAGTAACATGTCATGACATCTTATATGGGTGCATGTCAGGGGTCATATTTTCAATTGACCAATAAGCAACAAGTCTACCAAATCTCACACAATCATACAAAAAAACATTGCTTAGATGTTTTTACAGATTCTGTTTTAAAATGTTATTAACTCCACCTAATATTTGTGAACAAACTAATTTATGACCTTTTCCTTTGTGGAAACTGACATCACATAATCTAGGATTTTTTTTTTTGCGTGGCTGTTTATTTTAAAATAGAGCACATGCTCTAAGTTGTTGTATATTAAGTTTATTAAATATTAAATTGATGTTTAATGTCTTTCGTATAATTGGATGGTCAAGAGTGAATAAAAGAACCCTATACAAAATGCTGTTATAATATTTTGTCCATATAATCCTATGAATAATAATAATAAATTCTTTATTTATAGAGGGTTACACAGTTAGTTAATAACTAATCTTCCCTGAGGCCCTCATTGACATATTTCAACATACATTGTAAAATATGCTATACAAAAGTTACACACAAGAAGCAATACATTGTAATAAGTATACACAAAAAGATTTAGTAAATATTTAATGGTAATTTAAGGTACATCATCATTTAAAATGAGACTTTTAACTTTTATTTTAAATGCATTATGAGAGGAAGCTTGCCGTATCAAAACGGAAGTTCATTCCATAGCTTTGGTCCAGAGTATGTAAAAGTTTTCTTAAAAAGTTCAGTTTTTGCCTTTGGGATTTGTAATTTTTCACTTACAACATTTCGGAGAGAGTAAGGATTTTTATCAGACAAGTATTGGATTTTACTTTTTAAATATTCAGGTGCTTCATTCTTTAGACATTTTGAAACAAGAAGATATTTATGGTATTTGATTCTTTGTTCAATACTCATCCATCCAAGTTGTTTAAACAGAGGTTCAGATGGGGCTATGGGATCTTGGTCTAATATCAATCTTGCTGTTCTTTTTTGCAATTTAAGAATGCGATTTAGTCCCTCATTTGAACAATTTCCCCAAACAACACAGCAATAATCAATTAAAGGCAAAATATAACCCGAATAAAAAAGTTGCCTTGATTCAAGATTTAAATATTTCTTAATTTTTGAAAGAAGGTAGATTTTTGATGATATTTTAGAACAGATTTGATCAATTTGATTTTTCCAATTTAAATTTGAGTCAATTTTGATTCCAAGTAATTTTTCACAAGAGGAATGTTGCAATTGTTCAGAATTAATAGTCAAAAATAGTTCTTCATTTTGAAATGCAAGTTTTTGCTTTGTTCCAACTGTCATACATTTAGTTTTATTACAATTTATAAACATATTATTATCCTTGCACCACAATTCAATTCTATTCAAGTCTTCTTGGACTTTAGTTTGTATGTCTGAAATATTTTTCCCAGAAATGTGTATTGTAGAATCATCAGCATACATATCAGTGTTGCAATTTGAGATACTTAAAGGCAGGTCATTTATATATAAAATAAACAATAAAGGTCCTAGTATTGAGCCTTGAGGTACTCCATATTTTACTGGACACTTATCAGAAAGAGCATTACCTATTTGTACTTGTTGTGTTCTATCGATCATATAAGAATTAAACAGAGCTAAAGCTTTTTTATTGAATCCATATTATTCAAGCTTCTTAGCCATGATATCATGGTCAACAACATCAAAGGCCTTTTTTAGATCTAATAGGGTAACTACATTGACATTTCCATTATTCATTTCCTCTATCCATCTGTCTATGATGTTGACTAAAGCAATTTGACAGGAATAACTTGTGTCATCTTGGATTTCTGACAGACACGAAAATGAAAACTTTGTAAGGGTTTGAAATTTCACCCTATCAGAAAGCAAAATTGTCCCTATTAGCTGAATTTTATTTCCAAATGGACAGAAAATCATCCATATTGATTATGAACACCCAGATTGGTTCAATTTGTAGCATTGTTTTGTGATAAAATTATTGAAATGTGAAATTTTCGGGTGACGGCAGATTCCAAGTGATAACGATGTCTCACTCAACCAAACACACACATATATTTTCAGACATATAAAAATATTCAATATTAATCTAGTATTTCAAGTAACTTTGAAATCCCGAGGGAAATATATTATTTGTATGGTTGTCATTTGTTTAGACGTTTGTATAACATACTTTATTTCCTGTAACTGTATGAGTAATTCTTCGTCATACAGTTACATATATATCATCTACACACGCTAATAAACACATGTCTTAATGTCTACCCTTAGATTTCACTTATGAGACAAGGTAACACTTTGACTATTGAAGCTATATTTTAATATAGCAGATAGTGTTCTAGGGCACTGAAGTCTAAGCGATTGGTGCTTCAGTATAACAATGGTGTGAGTTCAAATCCTGTCCAGGGAGAACAACAAATCTGTCAACTAAAAAATCTAATTGTAAGACTGTTGGGTTAAATTTTGAGAGATATATGTCTGAAAATTAAATCATTTATATATATATATATTCCTTTTTTTTTTTTTGCAACTACCATAACATTTTGCTGTCACAAATAATATTTTATTCTAGGTCTCAATATTCTTGATATAAAAATACAGTGAAACCTGTGTAAACCGGCCACCATTGGGACCACGTTTCACGGCCGATATTGACAGTGGGCCGGTTTATTCAGTGTCTACTTTCTGACTACCATATAAATGTTTTTTCACGGGAGCCAAATTTCGCGTTTTTGTTCCAAATTGGTGGATATTTTTAGCAGTATACTTAATTTTTGCGATCTCGAGTTTTAACCCAAATTAAATTTTAGCGGATAGACCGTTATGTTAGAATTACATTGTCTGAATTGCTTAACTAACAATTCAAAATAGGAATTGTTTTGAAATAATTGAGTATCGTAATTTCTTATGCATAATGCACAGGATTTTGTCCAGATTCTTTATTTTGCAGGAGAGTGCACATTTACTACTGTCTAATATTTTCGTATTTCTTTACTTGTTTGGACACTATTCCACAAAATCATTAAATGTGTAAAAATACTTTGAATTATTCAGAGAATTATATTTTTAGTAATACTCTCTAGTGCAGTTGTGTTTTGAACTAGTAAACGTTGATACGAAAATAAAGCTAAAAATAAAAGTGTGACTATATCTAACCGTGCGTAAAATAATCAATAATTAATGCTTTCGAGAAGATTGAATGTGTACATGTGTATGTATAAATATTTCCTAATTACCTAGTGTATAATTAGACTGCCAGACTGTGTTTACACAAGCTTTTAATGATTGAAATAAAAAGAAAAAGGGAATCAAAATGTATTTGTCATTTTTTATGACAAGTCTGGAAGTTTGAATACTCCCAGCTGTGACAACTATTTATAATCCGATTAACAATAAATTATCTCGAGTTATGATTGTATGGCTTGGATGCTAGTTCATCACTTAAATAATAAGGCATTGTTTGTTGTTCATTTATGATCATTGTCAACATATGCATTGTTTTTGGGAAGGATTCCCCCATGTTGGATATTTTTAAAGCATGCCGTCGAAAAAAAAACAAAAAAACACTTGTACGGGGTATCATCTTGATTAAGCTTTTGTTTTTTAGGTGTTGAATCCATGTTTGTTTAATATTTAATGAACATTTAAACATTAACCACATGAGTTACCAGTGATCACTAATTACAGGTGTGCTAATATACACACTTCGATAAACACTTTCAATACTTTTCTCCTCGGACGCCCCTTCAATTGCTATCGATCGATATTCACATATATGTAAACACACGGTTGATTGATCTGATCATGACCGGTTTACGGAGATAAATTATAACAGTAATTACTGTATTGGGACTGCAAGTCAAAGCCGGAATTCGGAATGTGCAGTGTCTGGTTTATTCAATGATTTTTAACAAAGATTATTAAGGAAAAAACTGCAGACTTGAAATTTAGATCGGAATGGACAGGATTCCGGTTTACTCAGGGTCAGGTTTGATCAGGTTTCACTGTATTAACATTTTTAAGAAGTCAGACAAGAAATTGGGAATATTTGTAACATCCAAGCATATTTCAATATCATCCTTTTATACAATTTAAATATTAGTGATTATTGTTCAGACTGTTACTAAGAGAGACAACCTCTAAAATCTTACCCTTCATCTGAGTCTGTGTCCGAGGACGGATGTGCTGATATAATGTCCCACGGATCACTCAACACGTCTAGTTCTGGTAAACCATTATCTAATAACTTCATGTTATAAATAATCACTAGTGTTCCTGTTTCACCTTCTATTTTATCGAATTGTTCAAAGAATTCAGCCTCATTATGGAAAGGAGAATATTTGTAGATCAAGTCCATTTCAACTTCATGCTAAAACACAAATATTACTTCATATATACATTTCAAGTCATATTCATTTATTTGGTTGTTAGTTTAGGAGAATGAAAAAGCTTTTGCTCCCATGCAAAGTAAAAATAATTATCATCTTTCCCTCCCACTATATCTACCTGCTGACTCCATGAGGTGTTGCCTTGGTAACAGTAGATTAAACATTTGATCTAGTGATAAAAGGTTTTTTTTCTATTCTATATACTGGACAGTCCAACATATTCATATTCACCAAATACATTTGAATACCTAAAATCATGCATTAATACAATTTCTTCTATTTTTAAGTAAAATTCTTAAAAATTTCAATTGTTGACAAAAAAAGAGGCTTGAGGAAGACTATAATCACTGACCTGGTACCTACAGTTACATTGGAGAACTTGTCAGTAAATGTATTGTGATATTCAACATCTTACTAAAAAACAAGTGTAGACACAGATCTATGTGCTGCTTGCCCATTGCAAATCGCTTGTGTGAAATTTTTTCAGAAAATAAAGTATCATGAAATTGAAATTAACTAAAGGTGATATATGAATGAATATGCACATGTACCTTTCATTGTCAATGTGTAAACCAAATATGGTAAATCTAATATCCATGTCTCACATTCAGTGACAAAATACACAAATATTATTAATGATAAAATGTTTTGGATTTTTTTTTACACTTATTTCGAAGGAAACACACATTCATTCATTCAAACCATTTCTTTTTTTATCAATGTAAAAATATTGCACAATTTCAGGGGTTCAAAATTCGCTAATGACTTCAGACTTTACCATTGGGTATTTGCCGTGACCCACAGATCTTTCGATTTTTGTTTGAAGTGTCACTATCTTTTGCTAATAAACTCTATAAACATCTATTGCATTAAATTGTAGATCTGCTGATTTCGTTAAAAATCTTCATTAGAGGTGAAAAATAAGGTCACAAGCGACTTTTTACAAACAACGAATTTCAATACACCGCATTCCAAAATTAAAATTAATTGCTATGTTTTATTGTAAATATCTTCATAAATAGTTGCAGATAATAAAACCCTGATTATAGCAGTTTTCTTTTACACTCACTTTTTTGCCTTTGTTTGAATTCATTGGTTTCCTTGTACTTTTGTCAAAAGATGGCAAGGGGACAATGACCTGAAAGCATTAATATTATAAATATAACATTGCACATACTTTATTTCAACAGGACATATTTTTTATATACTTGTAATGATCAAGATTTTGTCCTTTCAGCTAGAACCACATCAGTGGTGTAATGGTTAGTGTTCTTGCCTCGAGTGTGGTTGTCAGATTGTGGGTTCAAGTCCCGATCAGGTAAAACCAAAAACTATAAAATTGGTATTTGTTGCTTGTCTGCTAAGCATGCACCAATAAGGAGTAACAGCAAAGACTTGATGGCTTTGCATCAGGATAATGTGTCCGAGTGGGGCGACCTTTCTAACCGCGGACTGTTGTTTCAGTGAGCTAGCACTATAAAAAAATCCAAATCGGCATGTTGGTCTAGAGTAAAAGCGGACAACATAATCATTTCATTGAAAATTTACTTGTTCTCACCATGATATAGCTGAAAAATTGCTGAGTTGGCTTAACAAGAGTCCCCCACTCACTCACTATTTTCAGTTAAAGTAGTTCATATGATAGAATATAATTAAAAGATGTAGATAGTGATAATCAATTAAGAAATGTTATAATCAATCCTGTATCAGAATTCTAGATTTTATGTCCTATCCGCTACCGGTTCATATCATCATCTCTTTAGAAATCTTAATATAACATATAATGATCACGGAATGAAGTATGAAAACATATAAGAACACAGGTACAAAAACTATTAAAGTATGACAACATATAAGAACACAGGTACGAAAACTATTGAAGTATGATAACATATAAGAAAACAGGTACGAAAACTATTGAAGTATGACAACATATAAAAACACAGGTACAAAAAATATTGAAGTATGATAACATATAAGACTAGAGGCTCTGGAGAGCCTGTCATCGCTCACCTGGTAATAATTGGCAGGGTAAATCCTTAGGAACGTGAAGTCTAACAAAGATTCATATTTTCTTGCAACTTAAGACACAATTTGCTTACTATTGAACGTGTGCTCCATAAATTCTGAAAACCTAAAGTCAAAATTAAA
>MJUT01064385.1:0-21984 GCA_002080005.1 Gigantidas platifrons
GTGAGAAAAATTGTTTTAGAGAACTAGAAGATATACTAAAGAAGATTTAAACAGTGTGTTGTAATTTATGAATGTATGAATGTAGAATGTAGCCGAGAAACGTATGATTCTGCTGTTTGATTGAATACTTTTACTATTTAATGGTAAAATACTGTTTTATTTTCTTCAAATCAGGTCATTAAACTAATGGCAAATTGTACTTTTAATATTACATTATTTTAGAATACTATAATGTAGGGCAGTATATTGTTTTATGATATAGTGCTTGTATTTTTACATTTTAACGGAGAAAATATTTCTTAAGTAATGCTTGTTACATGAATTGTTTTAATACATTGGACAGTAGCTCTTATTCACTATTATTGTACTAATTAATGTATTAATTATATTTTTATATACATTGTACATAGCTTTAAGGACGCAACCACTGTTACCCCGACAGTGGTTGCCCCCGTTGTAAAGGGGTAGTATCCAAATAAAATATATATATATAAGTGAGTTTGCAACCATTAATATCAATTTAACTATTAGTATTGTAGAGATATATTTTTTATTTATCTAATATTATGTACGTTTTCATTTGAAAATTTAAAAAAAGTAGCCTGCCTGATACAAGTTGTATGGTACAAAATGTTATTTGTTGAACATTTGTTTTTATTGAATTGTTAGATAAACTTATTACATGCAGTGTGTTGGTACAAGACTATGTATCAGATCTTGCCTGTTGCGTGAACTCGCCGCATCACAACTTGTCGCTTTCGCAGTGATAATGATTCATACAATAGGGTCGACCTATTAAGTAAGTATATATATGATAAAGACAATGATCACATTTCTTTTGTAAAGTGGAAATCTCTATCCAGTCATAATCATAAGAATTGTTTTATGTTGTTTTCTTTAGTATAATTCTATCACTAATTGTAATCAACACGGCTTCCTATTAATAACGCTTTAAAGAAATATTTACTGCGAAATTAAATAAATATTTTCCTCTCTGTTGTTATAGACCATACAATTCAATTTCGATCCATATGTTAGAAAGGTAAACATAATTTAGTTCTGGCCATCTCGTTTATACTTTCACTCAAGTGTAAGGGAAATATTGGTCAAGTAATAAACATGTATTAACTTCTAAGTAATATAGGTATAAACATCTTATGAACCAATTACTTTAGTGTTATTCCGTATGTTCATTTATTTGACATAATGAAGAGTAAAACGACGGGTGCCACATGTGAAACAGGACCTGTCAACCCTTCCGGAGCATGTGAGTTTTCCCCGTGGTTTTTGGTAGGGCCTGTGTTGTATTGTCCTATTATATGTCCGTGCGGTGATGTCCGGTACGATTCCTGCATTAAAACCATGCTCGGTTCGTCTTTACCTCCAGTTGTTTGTAGCAGGGTTCATGTGTTATTAATGTTATTTGTGTCTGTATCCAACACAATTTGTTTTGTCTGTCTTAGTCTTGTGTATCCTATGTTGCAAGTTTCTCTGGATTGTTCATTTTTGATTGTCCCTTCGGTATTCTCTATCGTTTATTTATTAATGTTATTTGCATTTATTTTACGCATACTGATGTCCAAGACGAGTAAGATGATCTTCGTGTCGTTTAGTAACACGACGGGTGGCACGTGTGGAGCAGGAACTGTCAACTCTTCCTGAGTACCTGCGTTAACCCTCGGTTTGTAGTGGAGTTCGCTTTGCTCGAACTTTAGTTTTCTGTGCATTGTTTTGTAGATCATTATTTGCCCTTTTGCTCTTTTTATTGTGGCCATTGTATTGTCTGTTCTTCTTCTGGTTATCGCTTTGGTATCTTCAAACTGTTCTAGTAAACAGGTGAACGTTTCAAGAACACGTGATATTAATATAAAATGTAGTAATGTCAGATTGCTAACAGGCCAAGGGAATATATTCTAAAGTGTATTGAATTTGAATTTTGGTGCTTAACGCCACTTTCATCAACATTTCAGCTATATCATGGCGACCAGTTTTAGTGGTGGAGGAAGCCGGAGAGAACCACCGATCATGGGCAAGCAACTGGTAAACTTTATCACTTGCGAGTCGAGTGCGCCCTTTTTGTAATTTACAAAGATGGGCGCGAACCCACGCCGTATTGGTGATAGGCTTGTATGAGCTGTTAGATCCAACGACCTAACTCATTGAGCCACCCGGGCCCCTAAAATGTATTGAGATCCGGTAAACCCAGAACTCGTTTACTATATCTAAAATACAGTTACCAGTGGAATGACGCTAAATCCACTGTAATAAAGAGCAGTATTATATATCTTTGTACTTAAAGTATTTAATACAGACATATCATGGATTTTGACAGTGCTAGCTCACTGAAACAACAATCACTTGTAGATATGCCGTTCCATTCGGGCACATTATCATGATTCCGAGAGAACCAGGTTTTGCTTACTATTTAATGATGCGTGCTGTCAACTAAACAATTTAAACCTCTTCCAAATGAACCAGGAATCAAGATGCAATTGCATTTTGACTGAATCATAATTGTGATATCAAGAATACATTATGTACCAATGAAAGTATATCTGGGATATTGCCGGGGTTAGTGGGTACAGGTATGTAATTTGTAGCTGAAATCCAAGCTATTTAAAACAATTTTATCTCAAATTGATCATAACAACAAAACATGAACATGCTGTATATACAATTTTAAGAGTTTATCTCTTGTAGCCTCCCTCTGGCGTTATCCAATGATTCACGTGCATTATTACCAATTTCTTCAAAATGATCTGCTGCATGTTGGAGATGTTGTCTTGTGCGAGCTGCCGCTGTATCAGCAAGGTCGCTAAGCTTGTCAGCTGTCTCACTGTAAGATACACTAGTAAAAGAAGTACATACAAGATGAAATAAATGTTATATTTTAGACGAAAACAATGAAAATGAGTCAGGAGAACATGCAGTGTACCACCAACCACAACCAAATCACGATAACTCTATCATATAATTAAAACTGTGGAGGTATAGTTATAGGACATAGTATATCGTTGCCCGACGTTGTGTGTGTAGAAGAATCGGTTTTACAAAACAATCTACCCTGAAAAACCTCCCCTCTTAGTGAAATGAGGCAGTGATGCAAGAGTATTCAATGTACGAGTGAAATGCCAATCCTTACATTTGCGTGAGTCGTCCTAATTCGTAGGTTTTCATGTGTATAATAATAGTTCTTTACCGTCATTTAAATATTAGATAGTACATGAGACCATCTGACGACATAATATAATAATAGTTCTTTACCGTCATTTAAATATTAGATAGTACATGAGACCATCTGACGACATAATATAATAATAGTTCTTTACCGTCATTTAAATATTAGATAGTACATGAGACCATCTGACGACATAATATAATAATAGTTCTTTACCGTCATTTAAATATTAGATAGTACATGAGACCATCTGACGACATAATATAATAATAGTTCTTTACCGTCATTTAAATATTAGATAGTACATGAGACCATCTGACGACATAATATAGGTAAACGATGGTTACCTTTGAACCAAAGTCTAATTAACAATACCATTTATTATCATCTATGTGAAAGTGACAAAATACTTTTCAACAAGGTGTGTATATCTTCCGAAAACATTTTGAATAATTAGAGCAAACGATTCTTTAAAAATAAGTTTAGTACTCAGAAGGTGCTGGCTTCTTGACATATACACTCTATACGCGGAGAGGTTGGTATATTACTATCAAGGTGTGAACATTCTATAATGGCAAATGTCAGGTAGAAAGCTGACCATTTGTGTCAATTTTGAGGTAATGACCACAGAATGATGCAGATGAGGTTATTTCTGTTGTTTCTTGTATCTCATGTTCTTTGGGGTATATTAATGGAATCCAGTTTGCAAAGTTTGTATAATTATTTGACATAGCATCATCAATATCCCTGAAAGTGAAATTAAAGGATTAGCTTCTGTGATTATTTTGTCTTTGATACTTTTTTTGTATACACCCTGCCTAATTGGTAAAAATGGAAACATGGGAGAGGCTAGGGGTATAATTTGTTCTGTTGGGCGTGCAAAAATGTATCCTTTGAACCCGACAAATACGTTATCGATAAGGAACTCCAGCATACTGATGACTTCATTCTCTGTGTAGCACCTTTTGTCGTTTGATTGGACGGCATCAATTCCTTGTTTTGAAAATTTGAAGGAACCGTCTATCTCGAATGACTATTCTGTTCGAAATTGTTTAAAACGTCGAAATAGCTAAATCACCAATAATACTACCCAGTCGATATGCCTGGGTAAATTTATTAGAGCATTGCCTTTGAAGTGCAAAACTATTGTAATATAATCATCAAAACCTACCTTATTTGATCTCCAACATCGTTGAACCAATCACGTGCCCTCGAAAATAAGTCCCATCTCTGAAATCAATAGAAAATAACATGTTTTAAGAATATCACAAGAGGTCACAGATCCAATTCAAAATTTCGCCACCCCTAATAAATTTCAATTTGTGTAACGCATAATGTGTCAACCAAATATTTAAATTCTAATTAACATCAAATTTTGTACGAAAGCGTTTTTTAAACCTAAAAGAACGTTTCGCAGGATTATTCACATGGTACTTTTCTTGACACACGAAAATTAAGTAAATTTATGTTAGCCTACAGATCGATATGTGGGAGCATTATAATAAGTTCGTTTATTTAACCACATACAGTAAACTTAGACGATAAATACACTTCTACTAGTTTTATGACATATCAGGTGTAGCTTCAGCACCAAATGATGGGTACTGGTGAAGGTTGTCATGACTCAACCACATGCAACTGCTCAATGTGTCCCAGGTGGCAGATAGGGGGAACCATCATGTTGGAGTTGTGGATATCAGGTTTTTATACGGAAGGGGTCAGGTGGGTAACGTGTTTAGAGAGTGTCATACTCCCTCTGCACGTGAAAGACAAATGTTTCGTCCCTACCGAAATCTCCATAGTTTTCCCAGTGGCAGTCAATAGTCGTTGCCCCCAACCACCCCTCTTTTTCTATCTGGAGTTTATATATTGTTAAACTTGTTCTAGTGTTTAATGTAGCTGACATACTGCTCGCTAGGGGTTAACCAATAATCAACCAATCACCACCAAACCTTTCATTTTTGTTTTCGTTTTATGCTGCTTTAATTGCTTAAAATGGTATTTTTGGCTGAATTTTAATTGTATTGATAATACATACTTCATATATTCTTATTAATTATCCTTTGGAGAAAATCAATTTGTAATGAACTGATTTATAGTTGTTTAAAGTCAAGTCAGAAGTGTTCTGCTATATTCATACCGTGAACCGATGTTTTGAATTATTAAAGGTGAAATCATCTCAAAATATGTGGATACCTTTAAGATTAAAATTCATTAGCAGGTGTATTATATGATTTGTTCTATTTTAAGCTTTAATTAATTTGAAAAAAATCATTCTGAATGTAAGATTTCGACGGTCTGTGAACCTTTTCATTTAAATACATGTATCCTCTGAATTCAATCAACGTTGTTGACCTGTGTGGTCTCCTTGCGAAATGGGAAAGGATAATCCCGCCCCGCAATTTACTCGACTGGTTCTGTGACGCAATTGTTAGCGTGTTGACAATAATAGATTCGATACTCGGTTGGGTCACACCACAGAATAAAACATAGACATTTGCTTCGTGTCCGTTGCTGCATTGACGAGTAAGAACAACAATATGATAAAGCTTAAACATTACTTACCTGATGTTAAACGACTATTGCCCACTTAGCTTAGATGAATACATACTTAAAATTGTCATTTCTTTAAACTGATTAACGTAAAGTTAAAGTGTAATTATATAACGAATTGGAACGTACATGTTCTACAGCTTGAAGATGAAAATGCATGTTTTAAATAAACCATCTTTACCGAGCTTATGCAAATAATATATAAAAGCAGATGTAAAATTCCCAAAATAGGGGGATACCCATAATCACAAGGAATATAATATGACACCAATGAGAAACAGATATTTTGTATTTTATGTACATTTTTTAAAGACAAAAATATCGCCCATCCTTATAGTATACCTTCTGTCTTTGAAGTGGTACTCCAAACACTAAATCTGAGGCCAGAATCACAACAAGAACAGCAAATATAATAGTCATCTTCATCTTCTTTATATTAGTCTGTCAAAGTAAAAAGGAAATAATCACTCTACTTTTAAGAATTGAACAACATATTTAACATTAGCAGATGACAGGCAATGCAATATATACATCAGTTTACCAATTTGTCTATCACCACTAAAGTTGTCAGTTCGAACCTTTTTCATGGCGAGGTGTACTCGATACAACATTATGTGATAAAGTTTGCCAGTTACTTGCGACAGGTTGGTGGTTTTCTCTGGGTACTGCGGTTTCCTTCACCAATAAAACTGACCGCCATGATATAACTGAAATATTGTTGAAAGTGGCGTTAAACACCATAAACCTAATCAAACCAAGCAACTATCAGTTTACCTTAAACAATAAAAACGTTAGAAAGACTTACCAGTTTGGTGTCTTCTGATAAAATAGCAAGTAACCCTAATTATAAATAATGTCATATATATATACTTGATATTGTCATACCATATTTTGACGTAAGGACTCCTTAATGAACACTTGACATAGATACATGTACATACTTACCATAGGCCTCTCTTCCTTTACTACTTAAATATCTTCTAGTATTCTAAATCGTTACAAGTGAAAATTGAAGTGTCTTACCAAGTGTCGAAATAAAATAAATATCGTATTTCCGAAGAAGAACACGTGTTTGTAATCACCTCATGTTTAAATTAGAAGGACTTGCCCAAATTAATAAACAAAGGGTAGATTTGGCTTTCCAATCTTTCGATTTTGAGCGTACCTGGTGAAGGTTATTCCTGAAAAGTGTCGTACATTAAATTTGATATCTACGTTTTTATTATGTCCATATTTCAGAAGTTATAATGACAAGTGAGTGTACTGTTGATGGTTGTCTGTGTTAACGATAACCACGCTGAAGAGGTATTGTATATCAAAGCGAATTCTACAAGGGTCATTAAAGATTTAATTCATACGGGGAAGAGACGTAATGTAGTGAAAGATACTAATGCGTCAATCATGGCGTGAAGTGAAATCGGTCTGCGTTTTGAGATCCCAAGAGGTGCCATATTTTGCACGTCATCAGGACTACATTTGCCAACACGACTGCGGTCGTACGCATTCTGCAACAATAGTCGTTCTTCAGCAAAACAACATATAGGTTATGCCGAGGCCTACTCTTAGTCCGGACCTAAACCCGATTGAACATATGAGGGATGCGATTTATTCAAGTCGAACCATATTCTACAACTGCAGTTGAACTTTGTGCACCCTTCTTGAGAATTAGAGCTCGTATTCATATGTCAATTATCAGCCGCCTCATTCCTTCAATGTACAGGAGATGAGTTGTAATCAACGCCATACACGATACTGACTTTCGTTCCTCATTTTCCCTAAATCTGTCATGTTTTGCTAACAAAAGTATCGGAATAATTTTTTTTTTAGAAACCTATTATTTTTTAAGAAATCTGCTTTAATTCCGATATTTATTAAGCTTGCTATATTTCAAAATAAATCTGTTTGATACCTTAATTTATCCAACGTTATTTTTCCAGTTCAGTATATATCTTTTAAGATGCTCTTTAATTTGCCGTAAGTAGTTTCATTTCCGATTGTTTCAACCAATTTAAATTGGACGACATAGAGTACAGTTTATCTGTTGTGGGATACAAGTTTACAACAGTTGCACTTAATATCTACATAGTACGAGTGTACTTGGTGATGCACCGATACAGTGCTATCATCTCTTATGTTCCTTGTGGCAAATATATGTAAATGTAATAGTGATATTTTACAATCTCTAAAATGTATTTCCGTACTAGATTTTGACCCTTTTCCTACCTATTTATACCCATTTTCCTTTCATATGGATCCAAGATATTTTATTAATGTAACTTTTTAATTTCTATATTTATATAAATCCTATTTTCCATTGATTTGTTTAACCTCTATTTAAAAAAACATGTAGGTCCGTGACCTCGGAAATTTCAAGTTGTTCGCATTAATTGTTTTAAATAAAAAGGATCGGTCAATGTTGAGATTTTGACCGTCTTTCCTGTTTAAATGGACACAGAGTATTTATCCTTACAACCGTATAAGAAATGAATTATATTCTCAATTATTTTGCTAACAACACTTTTCAATCAAATGAAAAACACAAAAAATACCGCTGTCGGAACAGTTCCAAATCCACTCGACAAATCATAGAAACAGATGCAAAATGAATTGTTTTCATAATTTCGGTAACCTCAATTCCCTCCCTATATGGTGGTCAAGATCTCCAAAATTAAACGTTCTCTCCAATTTGTCTATTGAATTAACATAAACAAAAGTTTTGCTATATAATACAAATTATGTATGTGAAGTCCTCTACAATGAGTGCCTGTTGAACGTTGTTCTCGTGAAAAATATAGCCGCGATGTGCAATTCTAGTCTCAGCAGAAACTACATACATGCTTGAATCATAACAGTGCATCAGAAACCAAGTAATCGAATACTCGCCCAGGTAAGCCTCTAGTTTTATATTGTGTTTGTTTAGTTTGGTTATTTCCTTGTAATATTGACAGTTCCACAGATCTGATCTTGAGGATAATGATGTTACAATTTAAATGATAATACACTTTTCTTATTAAGTGTCAAGTAAAGATCAAAAGAAATGCCCTTTTGACATATTTCCCGTATTGAGTGGTTTTATTAGTAACAATTTAATGTACTTATATATATATATATATATATATATATATACTTGATTGCAAAACTAATGCAGAAAAGTGCACACAGAGGGTATTAGGTAAAATACAAATCACATCAGTGATATTGCAATTTATATCTTCTTAACACTGGTACTTTTTGTGGGTGAGTGATTGTTGTTTAACGCCAAGTGAGGATTGATCCAAATATATCATAACGAGACTTAAGTATGTGTCTATGAGATGTTGATGATGTCTGCTTTGTACTAGATCAACACGCTTAGTTAGATTTTTATTGTGATAACTGAAACATCAGTCATCGGGTAGACATGTCGCTCCACTTGGACACACTATCGAGATTCCGAACCAACAAGCATTTGCCCTTGGACTCAACTGTTCGCTCTTACTCCTTAATGTTGTATGTTAAGCAGAGGAAGAGCAAATATACGTACCAATTGTGTAGTCTTTGGTTTGATCTGAGCGGGGGCTGGAATCCACTCTCTGCCACACTCGAAATTGTGAAATTATGTTATGCTGTATTTGTATAATTTCTTGTCATGTTAGGGTTTAAACGATCGTTTCTGTGAATTATTCAAACTGTGGTGACATCGTCTTCTATCTTTTATTTTAAATCTTGTGTGATTTTCTTACTTTCAGAAAACAGAGAATAGTGTCTATTTATTACTGTGCTCAGTTGGAATTATAATGACTTTGCTAAAGTTCAGGACAATTTTGTTATTACAATAAAAATTTAATAGTTGTGTGCTAAATCTCAGGCACTAGACGTTTTGTCAATATGAATATAACATAAGCAATGGGCAGAAAATAGTGTCCAATATATATAATATATACAAGGCTTCCAATGCCAAATTCGGTCAAAATGTAAACAAAGCGGTTTATTTTTTGCACGCCTATTCCGTGTAAATCTCGTGGTATCCTTCGAGTCTATACTACCTAAATATACTTCCGCCTTACTTTTTTCGGGAATTAATCCATCCACAGGGGCCAGACGAGTTTTTTAATGCACCTATAGATACCTATATACTAACAAGGGTACCAACTCAGCAGTCATCAAAATGTAGGTATGTCTTGTTTAACTGAGTAGAAAAAAATACCATGACTTTTATACGTATAAAGGTGATATAGACTTAAAGCTGAATCATTTTTTTTACGAAAACACTTATTTGAACCCCGTACGTCCAAAAATAAAAAAGTTACAGCAGACCAAGTCCGTACTTTCTGCTAAAAATTGATAGGTCGGACAAAACTATGGCCAGTTGAGTTTCACATGACTGGGGGGCTTATCTGCAATGCAATTCGTGTATTTACTTGCGACGTCTCTTCCAATCGATAAATTGAATTAAAAGTCCTACCTTTCCGTAGAATTTATGTTCAAATCACTCAGTATTATCCTTTTAAGCTAATACCGATTCTATCTCATTTTAAACCGCCATTTTTTTTNTGGGAAACACTTGAAAATGTACGCCTGTTTGAAGTACATTATTAAATAGGATTAATTTATGATATATATTAATGTTTATAAAAACATTTACGGTAAATTTTGAGAGAATGAAAAAAAGAGAAAGGTCAATAACTTTTGGTTTGATCTGATTAGAGAAACAGTTGAATTCATCTGAAAACTTCAGAAATATTGAAAGTGAAAAATACTTACATTAAATAGTGGTCCTTCATCTCGTCTGATTTTGATGATCCATTGTCTCTTCAGTTCAGGATTTTTGGGGATGTGATGAAAATGTAATTCAGGATTATATCTTGAATCAGATGTACACAATGGCACACAACAATGCAAGGCAGATTTACTTTTATTTACAGTGGAATTATCAGTATTAGTAGCCATATTATCATTTGTTGCTGTAACTGCTTGCACACTTAGCCTCGTTTTGAGATAGGAATGCAAAACATGCATAAAATTTGAAAGGGAACTATAGCCATTGCAATTGTCCCGGGTTGAATAATTCATAGGGGAGGTAATTAAGGCGCGCGCCGATAATTAATTGGTCGTCTGCTTTTTTGAATTTTACCGGCTGCAAACTTGAATTACCTCCCTTTGATGACGTTCTAAATCAAATATTAAAAAAATGGAATGCCATTTTGTACAAAACAAACATATATTTTTGCATTGAAGAAAACAACAACACAACTTACCGTTAATAATATTTTTATCAGTATTTTATTTGATTTTCGTGTGTAATTTAGGATAAATGTAATTTTAGCCACGCATGTTTTATTAGTCCTCTTGAGACGACTCCTGCACGCGCAGTCTCAGTAGCGTTCTGTTCACCACGTGGCATTCACGTGTATTATTAGCCAAGCCTGCAGCATCTAAGCACCGTCCTTTTTGTTTCTTTTACATTTTAATTTTTATAAACATGGGAAATATTTAATTAATGATGGCTAGTGGCCGCGAAAAAAGGGAAAAGGCAGGTGAAAAGCTTAAAAACATTATCGAAAGTTTAAAGGGTCCTAAAGCAACAAAAACTGACATTGAAACCTCAAATGATAGTGCTAGCGGTGAAAGTGATGGGGAATTTCAAGATTCGATTGAACAACAAGTATCAGAAGACGCCATAAATGACATTCCAGACGATTCAGATGAAATACAGGCCTTGGAAAGAGAATTGCAACGTATAAAAACGGAGCGTAGGAAAGTCGAACTACGAAGAAAAATCGAAGAAGAAAAGGAAGATTTAAAAAAGCTGCAACATCCGCCGAAAGCGAATTCATTGGCCACAGAAGGGACTAACAAAGGTGAGAAAATAAATGACATAATAGCATGTAGCTCGGAAAAGTCGGGAAAATCTTTACAAATTGTAAACTATGTATGGCCAGAGCCAATACCGCAATACCAAACAATAACACTTGCCGGGGATATGAAATTTCGAGTTGGGAAAAAGAAAACTCTAGACAAAATCACCATAGAAGAATGGGGTTTTGCTAATATGCGTATCATGCAAGAATTATTAAAGCAAAATAGTTTGGCTAATGTCAATGCCTACATAAACTACACCGCCGACATCTTCAGACTAGCCTCAAAATATGTTTGGTATTCCGTGTTACTTTACGACAAAGAGTACAGAGACATGCAAGCCGATGTAAAGTTTGAATGGGGAACATATCGCCAGGACCTAAGAGATTTTCAACTCGTTTCTAAACGTGACAATCCGACTGCACGAGCAATAAACGAAGCTAGTGGTGCCACAAAATCACGTGGAAAACTTAGTGCAAATAACGATCGTCGGAGAGGTCCATTTTTACCCAATGGACGGGAAATTTGTAGGAGCTTTAACAATAACTCATGCTACCGTCAAGATTGTAAAATGATGCATCACTGTGCAATTTGTATGTCTAGCACCCATTATGCACTTTCTGGTCATGGACACACCGTTGCTACCCAAGCTATTGCAAAACCCGCAAAAAACATGTATGCGCCTGAGAACTTGGATTAAATCATGCAGCAAAAAACTTCAATTGCTTACGTTTTGAGGCTTGGAATCGTTTGCTGCCCGCTTCTGTTGAAGACAGAGATTTTATTTTAAATGGTGTAAAGGATGGATTTAAACTTAGTGTTATTTATGGGCCGCATCTGCCTGTAGATAGGGATAATTACTCGTCCGCATTTCGTTTTCGCAGTACTGTTGAAAAACAGATCAAATTAGAGATTGAACTAAGAAACTACATAGTTACCAAAACGAAACCGGTTATCATTAGTTCAATTGGTGCGACAGAAAAACCCAATGGGGGTATCCGTATTATTCATAACGCAAGCCTACCGACAGGCATTTCTTTAAATTCATATATTACAGATACCAGTTGTTCTTACATGGATTTAAGGCACGCATTGCAGCTAATCAAATGTAATAATTATCTTGGGAAAGTAGATTTGAAAAGTACTTATCGGTCCGTAAAGTGTCATAATTCTGACCATCCTTTGACGGACCTCCAGTGGACGTTTACAGGGGATAATCTCCCAACATATATGTATGATGCAAAGCTTCCCTTTGGTCATGCGAGAAGTCCAAAATTCTTTCAGCAATTAAGTGCTTCTGTCTGTAGTATTATGAAATGTACTTATAATGTAACGTGCATTGCTTATTTAGATGATTTTTTAGTAATTGCCGATTCTTTTTCTAAGCGTCAAAGAGGAATTCGCTTACTTATCCATACTTTAAGGGAATTAGGTTTCAACATCAGCTGGAACAAAATCGAGGGACCATCTCAAAGTTTAACATTTTTAGGGATTGTCATTAACACGTGTTCTTTACCTATAAACTAT
This sequence comes from Gigantidas platifrons, assembly GCA_002080005.1. Taxonomy (NCBI): domain Eukaryota; kingdom Metazoa; phylum Mollusca; class Bivalvia; order Mytilida; family Modiolidae; genus Gigantidas; species Gigantidas platifrons. The sequence goes on from MJUT01064385.1 coordinate 13,097, forward strand.
TTGAATTGAATTTGAATTTTTATCTCTCGCCATGCCTGTTAAGAAGCAACGAGAGTTTTATGAATTATTATTATCTTTTCAAAACCGCAAACGAGCAAGTGTAAAGCAATTACAATCGCTTTGTGTGAAACTTAATTGGGCATGTCAAATGATCAAAGGTGGTAGAACTTTTGTTAGGCGTTTAATCGATAGTTTATCAAATGTAAATAATAGAAATGCCAAAATACTTTTATCATCAGGATTTTTTGATAATATTGCATGGTGGGTCAAATTTATGAATATGTTTAATGGAACAGTGACATTTTTAGACTTAAAACCAATTACTTGTTTACAAACTGATGCATGCTTACAGGGTGGTGCTGGATATTATGAAGGTGATTTTTTCTATGTGAACTGGGCCATAGATTTATCGCAATTTAAAAACTATCATATAAACATTAAAGAGACAATGGCCACAGTGCTGTCCGTTATCAGATGGGGACATTTATGGACAAATAAAAGTGTTGTGGTATTCACCGACAATATGACAACCAAATGCATAATTAACAAAGGTAGTTCCAGAAATAAAATTTTAATGACTCGGCTAAGAGAACTATTCTGGTTATCGGCTATTCACAATTTCGATATCAAAGCAAAATTCATCAGTGTAATTGCCGACTCAGCATCAAGACTACATGAACAAGGACAATTGTCCAGGCTGTATGATAAACTAGTGAGCCATTCTTTTTATATTCCGTTTACAATTATCGAGCTACTAGATCACATGTCATTTGACTTTTTTCATTCCAGATGGTGGAACAAGGGAAACGCAAGTGTTGGAGGACAGTGTGTGTCGTTTGAAAAGCAAGGGGTGGGCTAAATCCACTTCAGGAACTTACCGCACTCACCTCAAGACTTATCTTGAGTTCTGTGAAAAATATGAATTAGAACCAGTGCCTTGCACAACCAAAACTAGAACTTTATATTGCGTTCCTTGTTGATGTTAAAAAGTTTGCTTTTAGCTCGATACGTTCTTATGTGAACATTATATCTGTGCTCCACAAATCCTATGACGTACCAGATCCTATTGCTAGCTGTTGGAATATTAGACATTTGCTAACTGGTGTTAAGCGTGAACTCGGTACAAGTCAAGACTGTAAAGCACCTATAACGCCAGAACTGTTGTTAAAGCTTAAATCAATTATAGACCTTGACTGTCATAATAATATTGTTTTCTGGGCTGCTTGCCTAACTGGATTCTATGGTTTTTTGCGACCAAACAACTTTTTAGTTAAAGGTTCTTTTGATCCCGACTTCAATTTAAGAAGGGTAGACGTGTTGCCTTGTAGCTGGGACATGCTTGTTACGCTCAAAGTTACCAAGACTTTGCAATTTCGTTTTAAACCTATTGAGATCGTACTTCCTATGTTGCACGGCCACCCTTTGTGTCCATACGATGTTTTGTCCCGCGTGTTGGCCATACCAGGGGGCCCCTTGGATCCATTATTTTGTTTGTCTGATCATTGCTGTTTGTCCTATACAGTTTTTCTCAAATGTTTTCGATCTCTCTTGCAACATTTTGGCTATAATCCACAGAATTACGGGGGACATTCTTTAGAAGGGGTGCTGCCACCTGGGCAGGATCAGTAGGTTTATCGGACTATGACATTAAAATGTTGGGTTATTGGTCTAGCGATTGTTTTTTTACGATATATTGATTCTGATCGAGACCAGCGCCTTAAAGCCATGGCATCTTTCTGTTCTCTACTACCACGAATTTAATAACATACATTGTACCCCTCTTCTTTGTTGGGTTTGGGATTATTTTTATGATGTCATTGTAAAAGGGGGGTTTTAGACTTGTGGTTACCAAGCTAATAAATTTTGCCATTTGTATATTGTTTCTTATCTTTTGTTGCTTCACATATTTTGTCGATTAACTGTGTGAGGTAAAGTGTAATTTAGGATAAATGTAATTTTAGCCATGCATGATTTATTAGCCCTCTTGAGACGACCCCTGCACGCGCAGTCTCAGTAGCGTTCTGTTCACCACGTGGCATTCACGTGTATTATTAGCCAAGCCTGCAGCATCCATGCACCGTCCTTTTTGTTTCTTTCACCCACCCACCCTCTCAGTAGCATTACTAAGGGTGTTGTGTTTATGCTATGGCTTTTCTTTGTATTCAATGTTAGTTTTGTACTATTATATTATTGTATGGGATTATTTTTATTATGTCATTATAAAAGGGGGGTTTTAGACTTGTGATTACCAAGCTAATAAATTTTGCCATTTGTATATTGTTTCTTATCTTTTGTTGCTTCACATATTTTGTCGATTAACTGTGTGAGGTAAAATGAAAATTATTCAGCCCGGACAGTTGCAATGGCTATTGACCACCATGGAAGTCGTTAAACTTCAGCATTCAACAAAAAGATCTCTGTGACGCTCTGATGGTGGATTAATTCCCTAAAAAGTAAGGCGGAAGTATATTTAGGTAGTATAGACTCGAAGGATACCACGAGATTTACACGAAAAAGGCGTGCAAAAAATAAACCGCTTTGTTTACATTTTGACCGAATTTGGCATTGGAAGCCTTGTATATATTATATATATTGGACACTATTTTCTGCCCATTGCTTATGTTATATTCATATTGACAAAACGTATAATGCCTGTGGCTAAATATACACAACAGACAAAACGTCTAATGCCTGTGGCTAAATATACACAACAGACAAAACGTTTAATGCCTGTGGCTAAATATACACAACAGACAAAACGTCTAATGCCTGTGGCTAAATATACACAACAGACAAAACGTCTAATGCCTGTGGCTAAATATAAACAACAGACAAAACGTCTAATGCCTGTGGCTAAATATACACAACAGACAAAACGTCTAATGCCTGTGGCTAAATATACACAACAGACAAAACGTCTAATGCCTGTGGCTAAATATAAACAACAGACAAAACGTCTAATGCCTGTGGCTAAATATACACAACAGACAAAACGTCTAATGCCTGTGGCTAAATATACACAACAGACAAAACGTCTAATGCCTGTGGCTAAATATACACAACAGACAAAACGTCTAATGCCTGTGGCTAAATATACACAACAGACAAAACGTCTAATGCCTGTGGCTAAATATAAACAACAGACAATTCAACAATAAGATCAAATATCATGTTTTATAGCTTCTCTTTCAATCTATCCTATGGACACTTAGGTATTTAATATTACTTTAATGTCTCTCTATAATCTTGCCTAGACAATAATTTCAGTTCCTTGGTGTATTAAGTATCACTTCACATGGTGATCAATATAGACTAATGATAACAAATTATTGTCATTGTAATAGTACAAAAGACATACAAAGAGACAAATAAATCTTCAAATACACCATTAATGAAGTATTAAGTTTCCATGATCGATTTCAATCACATTTTTGTTATACATAATACATTCGTTTTAAACAAAAGGTACAATATCTTTGGGGGGAATGGCTAAGAATCGTATATACCCAGGAATCTCAAAGAAAAAGTGTTTGACATCTTAAAGGTCAATTGATTGGTGTTTAATGCCACCTTTAGCAGTATTTCAGCTATATCATGGTGTGAACAAATTGTATATTAACATAACTAATTAAGTGTGCAAATACAATACGTATTCATAACGAAGAATGTAGTTAGTATTAAGTATAAGATAGAAGATATGTAGATTAGGATGTGGGGAAACAATTGTACTTACACTAAATGATAATGGAACAATTAATGTATCATTATCGTTATTAAATTGAATCATTTATTTAAGCTCGAAATGTAAACTGCCGTTGTTTTGGGGAAGTGAAACTATGTTCTTTTCTAAGTATGGTAATTTTTTACGTGAAATATTTAACATGGTTAATAAGTACACAAATCCAGTGGTTTTTTAAATGAATGTTTCGCATTTTTGTAAGTTTTAATACTGACTAGATATTGTAATAAACCCCCAAATGCAATAGTTCCTATAACTATACAATTATTGTGCTATATATTGATTCCTATGACCCAATTAATGAAAAGTGAATACGAAGCACATAGTTTAAGTAAAGGGGGTTCTTCCCCAGCAATTACCCTGCTGACAAAAAAAAAGTTTTTAATCAAAAATTGATTTCAGTGTCACGCACCGATTGTATTAGATTTTACGTCTTCTTCCTATGGTCGTGCTATTTACTTTAGCGAACACAGTTGTGTTATCGCTTGTCACGCTTTAACTCTATGTACATCACGTGATTCTAAAGTCTTATTCGTGAAAACCATAGAATTGTTGGTCAGTGGACAATGAAAATATAAAGGAATATCGATGACAATATCCTCATTACCCGATGACCATACATTAAGAGAATGTCCAAGGTATTTTGTTATTAGCGTCCCGTGGTTATTTTTTTTTACCACAAGTGAATTAACTAGAACATATGGTTTAACTAGTAGATTTGTGCTACAATATCTATACATTTTCAACTTACTTTCTTCAGATAAATATTTCCTCATTAATATTTCCTAGCTTCACTTTTTGTAGTTTTGTCTCCTGACCAAATCATAGTTCTTTTGATTTTTCTACATGATTGATTAATTCCGATTGATTCTTGTTGTTTAACGTCAAATGATTATGTTTTCCCTATGTTGACAACTAGAGCCAACTTAACATTCAACAAGTAAGAACAAGACGGGGACATTGACGGGTCGTTTGACATGAGTACACGGGGACTATAAGTATGGTGTCGGATTGCTTTCAACGTGCATCAAAACGACCAGTCTTCAATAGGAGCAGCTGTTGTACGGTTTTCTGTTACATGCAAGGAGCCTGCCATTCTCCCGACTTCAAAAGACATTTAATTACATTCCCTCCTTACGACCAAGTGTGTATTTGATTCGTCTCACACAACCAGGCGTAGCATGTTTCTTATTTCCCCTGACATCACTGGTTGTTCATGGTCCAATCGTTGAAGGATGTCATGGATGATCTAATACTAAACTGTCCTATGTCTTATACGGATTTAAAAAAAAAATTAACACTGGAATATATTTTGAGCCTTGGAAGGATAGTTGGGACCTGCTGTCTCTGGATGGCAATGACCCGAATGCACTCCATACAATTCCATTTCTACTGCAGAGCATCATATCTGACGAAAATTGTATAATGGCAACACTTTAAAACAATTATTTACAAATAATCGTGTTTATCATCTAAGGATAAACAGTTTTAATAAAAGTGATAGTATTTATGTTCATGTAAAATTTTAAATATACAAGTATTTCCGGAATTTGTTCAGATTTCTCCGTATGCCATTACGCATTTAGAATTTTGACGTCATGTCCCTATTTCATGTTTGACTTGTAAGCGAGCTCACACGACATTTTCTTCAAAACTTTACAATCTGTGTCAATCCAGTCGATTTCAAAAAATGAGGCCACCACAAAGACGTCGAAAGCCTACAAAAAGAAGTTCTGATGGCCAAGTTGCAGAAAAAAGACAGAAAACTGCAGATGGGCAAGCTAAACGGATTGAACCTAGGAGAGGGGAATCCAGCCATGCCGCTCCCAACCATGTGGCCGGACATGATGGCTCACAAAGGAATACTGCGTCTGCAAGCAATAGTGATGCCAACGCTTTAGCGGGAGATGCATCCGCAGATTCCATGGCACGAGATGTAATTCCTGAGAGACAAGATGGAGATTTACGTCAAAATGCTCAAGTTCCAGAATCTACGAGGCAGTTCGATCTAGCGGGGTCCAATCCACCGTGCGAGGGGATGGTGTATCAACGCACAGACAATCGGCCCTCATCAGCTGCTGGTGATTATCAGAGCAGACAGAGTATTGGATTGTCATTTCCAGGTCCAGGACCACCTCACATGTCTACGGGTATGTTTTCGACTAGTTCTAATGTGGTTCATAATAACCAGTTGGGAGAGGGGGAAATGTTGGAGCAGCTGGCGGGCTACAAATACATAACTCGCCAGCATACACTCCAAGTATGTATGACCCGGTTGGGGCCCATATTCCGTTGAAATTTAAAGAAAAAATATGGGCGGGGGAAAATATAGAATTTAGCCTATTGTTGAAATCAGCAAAAGAATTGGTATATGACCCTCAGTTCAATGGCGAACTAGCGGTAAAAGGGGGACAACTAACCGTTGTTCAGCAAAAACCCTTTTCTATCAAAAATATTCACGCCTGGACATCTGCTTTCATGATCTATATGGGGATTATGTTAGAAAAGTGGCCGAACAAAGGCCAAGAATATTTAAAATATATGTATAATGTCCGTTTAGCAGCTGAGAGGGGTTCGGGCACTGGATGGGTATTATATGACGAGCAGTATAGGCTACGTAAAGTACGATCCCCCTTTTCGTCATGGGGAGAAGTAGACATGGAGCTGTGGCTTCTGTACGTCGCTACACAAGATAGGACGTTCCCTAACCCAAATACCAATAGCTCCGATGGTAATCCTTCATTTCAGAGGAAGGCCCCCTTTTCAGCGGGAAATAGGGGTCCACAAAAAGTTCGCACATGTTGGGGGTTCAATAAAGGAAACTGTCAGTTTGGCAAAACATGTAGATTCGCCCACAAGTGTTCGAACTGCCTTGGTCCCCACCCACTTTTTAACTGCAGGGCCTAAAAATTCTACTCATGATCTACAGTTGTACTCTTTAGCTGATTCTCCTATTTGTTTCAATGAAGTTGAAAAATCGTTAATAAACTACCCGTCGCAAGACGTTGCCAGTAATGGTTTAAAATATGGCTTTCCTCTCCAGTATTCAGGGACACGTTTACCTTTCATGGCCAAAAATTTGCCAACTGTTTTTCAAAGGCTAAATTTAGTTCGACAAAAAATTGACAAAGAACTCAGTATGGGACGAATTGCAGGCCCCTTTATAAACCCACCCTTTCCCACTTTTCGAGTCTCTCCTATAGGTTTGGTGCCGAAAAAAGACGGCGATTTTCGCATGATACATAATTTATCACACCCAATGCACAATTCCGTAAATGAATTTATTGACAGTGAATTTTGTTCTGTTAGGTATGCGAACATTGATGACGCCGTTAAATTAGTGAAACGAATAGGAAAAAATGGGAAGCTAGCCAAAGCCGATGTAAAAAGTGCATTTCGTTTACTTCGAGTTTCACCGGGAGATTTTGATCAATTAGGTTTTTGTTTTTAAAACAAGTATTATTTTGACAAGTGTCTTCCATTTGGAGCTTCTATCAGCTGCGCTCTGTTTGAAAAATGTTCCACTGCTTTACACTGGTGTACTGAAAATCGCAGTGGAAACTGCAATATAATCCATTACTTGGATGATTTTTTATTTGGGGGAGAAGCAGACACATTACAGTGTGACGAAACTCTTACCACTTTTAGAGATATCTGTAATTTGTGGAGAGTCCCTTTGGCTGAAGAAAAAACCGTAGTCCCCACCGTAGTTCTCACATTTTTGGGGGTCGAATTTGATACTCAAAAATTGGAATTGAGGCTCCCTTTGGCGAAACTTGTCGAAATAAAAACTCGTTTGGAATATTGTATTAATTTAAAAAAGATTACTCTCCGTGAACTACAATCCCTTATTGGTTTGTTGAATTTTGCGTGCCAGGTAGTTGCTCCTGGAAGGGCTTTTTGCAGGAGATTAATTGATGCAACATGCAAAGTTTCCAAACCACATCATAAAATAAGAGTTTCAAATGCCATGAAGGAAGACCTAAAAGTTTGGATTTCATTTTTAGCACAATATAATGGTGTTACAGTAATGTTAGATAGTTTATGGACTTCAAATGAGACGATTGATTTATTTACTGATAGTGCAGGAGGGAAAAATATGGGTTTTGGAATTTATTTTCAAGGAAAGTGAGCTCAAGCTTGTTGCCCGGGAGATTGGACAAAAAATGGGGTTTTATCTGATATTACATTTTTAGAATTGTTTCGATAGTAATAGCTGTACATATCTGGGGTTCATGCTTGAAAAATAAGAAAATAGTTTTTAATACCGATAATCAAGTGGTTGTTGCGATCATAAATAAAAAATCGTCAAAGTCCGAAAGAGTTATGGCTCTTGTTAGAAGTCTCGTCCTTACCACCCTTACACATAATATTATGATTAGATCAGAGTATATACAGGGTAGATTAAATGGTATAGCTGATTCATTGTCTCGCTGTGATTGGCAGCGTTTCAGAAGGTTATGCCCAACAGCGGATCAACAACCTGCAGAAATTCCAGACCACCTGTGGAAACTTTGGACGCAGAAGTGAATTTGCTATTGAAATCGTCTTTGGCTTCTAATACCTGGAAAACATACAATTCAGCAGTAGAGTCCTTTAAAAGGTTTCGAGTAATGTACGACCTGCATGACGAATGGCCTGTTCCCCTTCATGACATTATTAAATATATAGCATATCTTTCTTATACAGGGATTTCGACCTCCACTGTTGCGACGTACGTTTCTGGTTTAAGTCATACACATAAGCTTTACAGTATGGAGGATAATACAAAATCGTTTTTCGTATCAAAACTTCTTGAAGGTTTAAAAAGAAAAAATCCTAAAAAATCGGATTTAAGAATGCCGATTTCTTTTAGTGTGTTACTGAAGCTTGTTTGCTCACTCCCTCATATTTGCCAATCAAGCTACGAAGCTAAATTGTTTGCCTCTGCCTTTAGCTTGGCATTTTTTGGTTTACTTCGAATAGGGGAATTTACAGCAGAAACGAAATCTGCACCTGGGACTCATGTTATTGGATTTCATGACATTTTGATACAAAATAACGCAGGGGTAGAAGAACTACATTTAAAAATCCGTAGTTCTAAAACTGATCAAGCCCGTAATTCCACAACCCTTATTGTACGTCAGCAAGCTAATCCTTCAATTTGCCC
>MJUT01064385.1:22160-43966 GCA_002080005.1 Gigantidas platifrons
CATTTTAAGCCGCATTCATTTAGAATAGGGGGTGCTACCGAAGCAAAACGTTTCGGAGTAACGGATGACATTATCAAACAGTGGGGGCGTTGGAATTCCAACGTTTACTTGAAATATATAAGATTAAATTTTTAAACTGTGACACGGATATTTTCTTACACAGGTCGACGTTCCATTTGGTTCATGGGATCTTCTATTGTGTACTGGGCCAACAGAAATGCCAGTGGAAGACCCGGGGTTTAAGTCTTAACCTGCAACACATCGGTGGGTCGGTTTCCTGGTTTGGGAAAAGAGGTATGATATGGGGTGACTTTAGGCCTACGTTCGATCGGTTACTGGGGAGTCGACCTCCTCCGGACTTCGTTTTGATTCAGTTGGGGTCAAATGACCTAGGGTCTGTTACCAGCGTAAATTTAATTCATAATGTTGAGATCGATTTATTACGCCTTCATATGTTACTTCCGCAAACCAAGATTATATGGAGTGAAATTTTACAGCGCAGATATTGGCATACAGCCATCTCTGGGAAAGCGGTTGAAAAGTCGAGAAAACGAGTCAATTTGGCGGTCAGGAATATTGTGTTAAGCATTCAATGTTATGCAATTAGGCACCAGAATATCAGTGCAAAAGAAATTAATTTATACAGGTATGACGGAACTCGCTTGTCAGATATTGGTTTGCGTGTTTATCTTAACACTATTCAAGGCGCTTTAGAAAGTTTTTTGAAAACAGCTGGTCCACAAGTTTTTCCGCCAACTGAGTAGAGTCCGGAGGGGTGCGTTTGTTTTTGGAATTATGTGGCGCTGAGTGTGTATAGACACCCTCATATGGCGGGATCTGGCAAGAAGACAATGGGTCATGATCCCCTTATTGTACGTTCGCTCATATTTTGGAAAATTATCTTTCGATACCGCAAGGCATTAGGTATTGGCCATCTCTCGGTTATACCGGAGAGGCCGGTTCTTTAACTGATACCAGTTTAGAACTTGGTTCTGACTCCTTTGCAAAATCCAGAGGGTCGTGTTTGCGTATCGGTGGTCGTGACCTATATCTCTCTATTGGGGTACATAGGGGATTTTTGCTTTCATTGTTACCAATGAAGCGCATGTTTTCCAAAACATTGTTAAATCTATCGGCGGCTTGTTTTCTTCTTGCCAGGTCCTCTCGTCGAAATGTAACTGTGGCCGTAATTTTTTCCACTCAAAAGCACTTGTTGCGTTTTCTGTTTATTCAGTGAATCTTTTATTAATCGTGTTTATCATCTAAGGATAAACAGTTTTAATAAAAGTGATAGTATTTATGTTCATGTTTAATTTTAAATACACAAGTATTTCCGGAATTTGTTCAGATTTCTCCGTATGCCATTACGCATTTAGAATTTTGACGTCATGTCCCTATTTCATGTTTGACTAGTAAGCGAGCTCACACGACATTTTCTTCAAAACCCCTCCCACCACCCCAACATCATCCGCAATTTAGACAATTTTTCTGCTGTGTGCTGTTCTGTTTTTCAGGTATAATGTTTGCCAGATTACCGATTATGTAGAAACTACTATTTGATGGATTCCATGATGTACTGTACAATATGAGGACTTGATATAACTGAATATTGCTGATTTATTCAACAGAAGCAGAACCTGATTTGTAGACATAGATTATGTGGATTAAATACGAACATTGTGAAAGTCGGATTCTATGGTAGTGTGGTAAAAGTTCATGAACTGTAAATTTCATTTGTATTGTTTATTTTTAATTTGTGTACATTATTAATCGTTGGTCAATTGAAATAAAACAAAATCGTCACAGCATTTGCGTCGGCGGGATCTGGCAAGAAGACAATGGGTCATGATCTCCTTCTGGTACGTTCGCTCATATTTTGGAAAATTATCTTGCGATACCGCAAGGCATTAGGTATTGGCCATCTCTCGCTTATACCGGAGAGGCCGGTTCTTTAACTGATACCAGTTTAGAACTTGGTTCTGACTCCTTTGCAAATTCCAGAGGGTCGTGTTTTAATGTGGGCTTGCGTATCGGTGGTCGTGACCTATATCTCTCTATTGGGGTACATAGGGGATTTTTGCTTTCATTGTTACCAATGAAGCGCAAGTTTGCCAAAACATTGTTAAATCTATCGGCGGCTTGTTTTCTTCTTGCCAGGTCCTCTCGTCGAAATGTAACTGTGGCCGTAATTTTTTCCACTCAAAAGCATTTGTTGCGTTTTCTGTTTATTCAGTGAATCTTTTATTAATATAGGGAGTACAATTTCACATTTTGCTTTAATTAAATCAATTGTTACCGTAAAATATAGCTTGTGTTGTAGTTTTACTCTTTTAATTTCTTTCGGATCGTCCTGAATATAGCTGAAAAATTGCTCGATGGACGTTAAACATCAATCAATCAATCAATCAATCAATCAATCTTTTAATTTCTATTATTTTATCATTTTAACAGTTATAATTTGTCGTATATTGTCCTGTTTATACTTATGTGTTTAATTTAAAGTTTATTTCACAATATGTTATTTTTACATTTGTTATTTTTTGTATATGATTTAAAGTGAAGGTACTTGTTAATATTCAGACGAGTACACAAGTACACTACGACATCTGCGAAACAAAGAAATGTAATTGCCAAATTCAGTACTGGGGCAGCGATTTTCGTCTTTCGATTCCAACATATTTTTTTTAATTACAGGAATTTGACAACATTGAACCCAACTGAGAAAAGTAAAAAAACCGGGAACAAAATCAGGTGCCCGCTTCATTTTTAATCTTTTTTTTTCAGTTTATACATGTCTTTGTGTTTACTTTGACCTAGAAAAAGCATATGTCCAGTGATAAAAATAAGTATATGGACATGAATTCATTGTAAAAACAAGAAGTACAAATCCAATGTAGTGTGCAGACGCGTTTCTAAAATAACCTTGATCAGGTCAAACGATTTTAAACTAAGTCTTTAGGGGCAATTAAACAAGTAAACAAGTAAAGAAGAAAAGTGAGAAGATACCACAGTGGTGATCAGAAGAACAACAAGGACACATTAGGATCTACAAAATACTACACAGAAAACTGAAGATCGAATCCACTAAAAGCCGGGGTGAACTCCGGTGTTCTGGAAGAGTAAGTAGTTCCTGTTTCCCTAGTGTCACACATCGTGTTCATCTCGTTACAAACTCGGTGCTCTGGAAGAGTAAGTAGTTCCTGTTTCCCTAGTGTCACACATCGTGTTCATCTCGTTACAAACTCGGTGCTCTGGAAGAGTAAGTAGTTCCTGTTTCCCTAGTGTCACACATCGTGTTCATCTCGTTACAAACTCGGTGCTCTGGAAGAGTAAGTAGTTCCTGTTTCCCTAGTGTCACACATCGTGTTCATCTCGTTACAAACTCGGTGATAAGTCATGAATGAGAACAGGGCCGGATTGTGGTTACGACATATCCGTGGTCATTTGTTTTATATTATTTTGGAACTGTTTCGTGAGTAAATGTGCATTTACAGTTTATTAGCAATCTGTTGTAATTGTATACTCACAACTAAATGTAGATTGGTCTGCATTGAATACTGTCCCACATGGACCTTTGTTTCAATGAATATATTTCTCTCATTATCATTCAAAGTATTGCAGTGTGCGGCATGTCATCCGTGGTTGTTCGCGTCGTCACGGTTAGTGATTTTGTCGACTTTTACAACTGAAGTTATTTTTAAATTATGATTGCATGTCAAGGTTGCTGGAAACTATTGTACTAGTTAATATAAAAATAATCACTTCATGCTAACAATAATTATATCAATTTTAACTCACTGATGCAACTTTCAAAATGTATAGATAACACTGCATCCGATTTAATTGCTTTTAATATAGTACTAAAGCATCTAATTGGCAACCTGCAAAACACATTTGAGATCACGAACATATCAAGCGAAAAACAAATGTAAATGTGTCACTCTGACCAATCCTATACGGCATTAGAAACGGTACTACTGAGTTTGATATCTGTCTAATGTTCAGTTATTATTACAATATGTCTTTTACGTTCTGAATTTCTGTCAAAATAACATGTTATTATTGCTTGTTTTAAACATTCCACTATATTTATTGTTGGTGGCTTAACGTCAAACGACTAATATATCTGGCAAATGCAAGAGTAGAACAAGTACAACAATATCAAATCAAATTATACCAAGGGTTCCTATAGTTGAAGTCATCACATCAAATGTTTTACGGTCGCCAGCATGACTTAACCGTTAACCGTTATCGAATATCTTTGTCTCAGGTGGCCACGATACTGTTCCATTTGTCGTAAGTACTTCGAGGCCCTTTCCACATTCACTTTCTTTATTACCGGGTTTGTGATTAGAGTAACATGACAGGAACCTATAGTAGAGCAGGAACTGCTTACCTTTCCAGAGCACATGAGTTCACCCCAGCTTTATTACCGGGTTTGTGATTAGAGTAACATGACAGGCACCTATAGTAGAGCAGGAACTGCTTACCTTTCCAGGGCACATGAGTTCACCCCAGTTGTTATTTACTCTCCATCTTTAGTTTTCATTGTATTGTTTTCCCTTGTCTTCTGGCTATTGTATTGTCTGTCTTTCTACTATTTACGGCTTCTTTTTAACTCTTTGGTATCTTGGTTATACCTCTGAAAACCGGCTGATTTCTTTGGCCACGGACGTAGTCGGTTTTTAGAGGTTCCAATGTACCGTATAACATGCGTGCTTGCGTGCTTTTTAGCTATAATAAAACAATAATTAGTGTTTAATTATAAAATACGATATTAACTAGTAATTATAATTATATTTAACGGTGATGAAAAGTTATAATGTTCTTATCAAGTATGTAATATCCTTTATAGCTATTTATCAAACCCACGTAGGTATATTAATGATAAAGGACGTTTATGAGGATAACAAACTAGATCTGGATTCGACATGACAGATGTTCTGGGAAATAAGAAATGAAACCGAGCTCTTAAGAAATCAACTAACACCTCCCAAAAGTCACATCCTATATAGTAGTAATTACATGATGGTGCCATGTATTTACAACTAAGTTACATTGTAATATAATCTAAAGTGTTTACTAGATATAAATCGCTGGGTCTTTTGTTATATAAATTGACGTTTACTGTTATGCTATTTATTAAAAAATAAAAAATGTAATACAATTTAAGTTAATAGATTTGTTTTCGACAGACAGGAAGTGCATAATCCTCGGGGAATAGTTGTAGACAAGTGTTTCTAAATGATAACTATTTATTCAAGACATAGACATTAAGTTGTCGAAAAGAGATACGATTTATATACTTAGGAATTAATTAAGGAGCAATGACAGTATTCAGGGTGAGGTGATCGAGACACTTTTGTTCTATCGTTATGGACTATAGTGTACTACTGACAGAATTCTACAGAAATAACAAACTATCCATAATTGTGCCGTCTTTGTTCCCTATAAGGGCAATTTCGAGTAGTGTTATGTTTGTTTAAGGCTACTTTCAACAATGTTTAAGTTATATAGTTTCTGTCCGTTTTAAAAAAAATGTTAAGGTGATTTTCAAACTCTAATCTAGCAAATGTTCCCTCGTACACAAAGGTTGTATGACTGGAAGTCTTTCAGTACCCGGAGTACAACAAATTATCTGTAAATGACAAATTTTTCATGATAATTAGTATGTAGAACACGTCACAGCGAGCGTGAATAGAACTCACAACTTCGCGAACCCCTGGTTTAACCCGCGGGTTTTAGGTTGGGTCCGTGGTGTCTTCTTTTTAATCCTCTCTGTTGTGTTTTTGTTGTTTGTCTCCGTCTTGTGTGCCCAATGTTGACAGTGTCTCTGGATTGTCCATTAATGATTTCCCCCTTCGATATGTACTGAATCCACGGTAGTTTTGTAAGACATGTAATCAGAAGTCAATGAATGAATCACTCGTCAACACAGGCCTCGTATAATAGACAACAATGCAAGGATAAAAAACAGGATTTGAGCTTTATTGGTGACGATAACAAGTGTCAACATTAAATCATAATAAAGGTTCACAAAAGGGTTGTAAACGTTTTACCCAACTAGCCAACAACGTATATCTCTATGAATCAGTGCTTCATTACGACCTAGTAGAAATTACGTTTTATCTTCATTGTGGCATATTGTGGATACTTATTGTGGATACTAGGTCCTTGCTTATGTCTTGTCTATTGAAAATGTTGTGTAATAATTTATCTCGTACAACCATATGACCTCAATTTCAAATAAACTAGGTTATGTTTCATATGTCCTAGTGTCCTTTCTCGGGAATTGTAAAGGGTTAATATCCTACAAAACATACAAAAACATTCTCTTCATTAACGATTCTTCTATGAAACATTAACAGATAGTCAATATTCATTCATTTAACTATTCAAGCTATAGTTTACAGTTTTATTGTTCATTACACGGTTTTCAATCTCTTTTTTACATCTTGCGCTGTTAACAACAAACTTATGACACGAAATTGCAAAGCAATACAAATTAAATTTACACAGAAAATGTAATCCAATCATCACATTAGATGGTGAAAACTTGTAAAATTTATACTGCAGAAAAATTAGAAAGATGCACGTTTAATTACTTAACGTTGCTTTAATTCCTTTTTGAAATTACAAAATCTCCCAGTGACACCGGAACCAACATTCGTTTTCATTAATATTCCTTCCTCTACTTTATGTAAATTAGAACATTAAAACTTAATTTTTCAATTTATATAATGGCACCATTTAAAGACGCGTTTCGAGTTTAAAAAGAATTACCTTCATAGTTCATGTTTATAAATAGCAAAGAAATCTAGGTACATGCAGTCAATCTCTCTCGAAGCACTTGATATCCCCAATCCATCCTTTTTCAAGTTCGCTAATCAGTTCTTCCTACCTGCATGTTGGACCGTGGCTGTCTCTTTTATACGGAAACATATGCCCCCTCCGAAAGAGGCATCTTGTCCTTTCCTCATTCACGACTTATTACCGGGTTTGTTGCTAGATTAACACGACGCGTGCCACTAGTGGAGCAGGAACTGTTTACCCTTCCGGAGCACCTGAGTTCACTCCCAAATTTTAATGGGGTTCGTGTTACTCGATCTTTAGTTTTACATGTGTATTTTGTCGATCGCTGTTTGTCCTTTTGTACTTTTTCTTTTGACCATTGTGTTGTCTTTTCTTCTTCAATATACGGTGTCTGATTACCCCTTTGTTATCTTCAAACTCTTCTTCCAAAGAAAACTCCACCAGCTCATAATGTGTGGTCGTTATTGGTCCGTCACAAGGCATTTTTGTACTCAATCTATCATTAATAACAAAATTAAAATGATAAATTGGATTTTCCAACTTCATTATGCCCTCTTTTTTGTACGAGAATAAATTAACTGTCCCATTTCATGAAGCGTTTATTCAGAAATAAAACTAGATAGATGATATTTTTGTATTTTGAACATTTAGCTTGAAATCTCGCAGATCGAAGTCGTCCACTCATATTATTGATTACAATTAGTACATCCTTGCGAGAGAAAAAAAACATAAATGGACAGCCTAATTTTCTTGGTAATTCATTTAAGCCTAAATAGACATTACGAAAATAAATCAACAGTACATACATACTCCTACACTATCATCACGGCTTGTTTATTTACATTACATAATCGTGAGTCTAAATTTTGTAAATTGATTAAATAATAAACTGATTGACAGCTATTGTTATATTGTTTCATCTGTTTTGTTTTCAAGTGTGAAGGGATTTACTTTTTTATATTCCGTGAAATGTAATAAATTACAAAGATAACGAACTCTTCGATTGAGTTCAAATTCATATTGTTTTTGACTTTTAATTGGACATTTGACTAAAACAAACACATTTCACCTGTTCTTACCATGTTCAACTATTTGGTTATATATTTATTTAATCACCATGGTGGTTAAATGTCTGCGTGAAAATTGATGCCAATCACCTAAAAATATTTTTGACGTTCTGTGTCATAGGAGAAACTTTCTCACGTTTCCAGTGAACTACGATATTTGTCCACCCACTCTCGATAGTTTAAATATAAAAATTGCAAGTATATCGAGTAGAGAAATATCGTTATTCCACCACAAATGGTAGAATGTAGGACAGAAAGTCACAGGACAAAAAGTCACGGACAAAAAGTCACAGACAAAAAGTCACAGGACAAAAAGTAACAATTTTCATTATTTGTTTATTTTCAATTAAAAAAACGGTTTGATTAAAAAAAAATCAACCTACAATGTAAATATTAAATATTATGTTTAAGTGTTTTTGCAGAGGTATTTTTCACAGCATTTTATTTTTATATCAATTTTTTTTTAATTTTATTTTTATTATTTTGAAATGTTTTTGGAGATTTTTTCAAAGATATTTTTAACCTTTCTACTTGTGTGAGATTTTTTTTAACCAATAAAATTGTTACATTTGTGTGTTGTGGCTTTAAAGGAAGTACATGTATATTTACAATCATTAAAATATCCCTTTTAAAACAACTTGATTTCTGAATAAACAAGCAGGATGCATATCTAATTAATAGTTTTGACAACAGTTAACGGTTTCTAATTAGAGGGGAAAAGTGTGGCTTCTTTCTTCAGAAATAAATCAAACTAACAATACAGAGGAGACAGTTCCAAGTTTTTTCCTTTCAATTTCTGATCTTATTTTCTGGTGCTGTCTGCAGTATGGCTTTTGTGAGCAAATAGGTACCACCTGTTGTTTTTTATTGAGTACACCTCACCACTGACAAAATGCCATGAATATTCCAGTATATCACTAAAAGAAATGATGGAATACACATCCAGAGGTCACCACATAGTTTTAACCTAAGCAAAACAGGTTGCATCAAGATCTTATCACTATCAAATGTATCAATTTAACTATCTGCTGGCTGTAGAATTTAATGTGGGAAAAGAAATGTCATGAACATACAAGCAAACTGGGACTTTGTCCTATATTTAAAATTGAAATTTGTGACTTTCTATCCTATGTGTATTAAAATAATGATTTGTGACTTTTTGTCCTGTGACTTTCTGTCCGTTTACCAAATGGTATATGCATGAGGATATGACATTGTTGTGTTTAAGTGTGATATGCCTTGACCTTAAATTTCTAGGTCAATAAATAATGTTCTTTATTGTAGGAAGAGTTTGAAGATACCAAAGGGGTAATAATTGGAATCCGTAAGTCGAAGCAGGACAGACAACACAATGGCCAAAAACAATAGGGCAGATGGACACTGATCTACAAAACACATACATAAAACTAAAGATCGATTAACACATACCCCACTAAAAATCGGGGGTAAATTTAGTTTATATGTTAAGATGAATGCATAAGGGATATAATTTTTCAGCTTGATTTGTGTTGTGCTTTGTATTGTTTAGTCTAACAGTATTGTATTTAAATCATCTTTCTTCGTATTCCTTCCTACTAGATATTCAAAAATAAAACACGAATGACTCCAATGCTGATACCAATTGTTTCTATTCTTTCCCGCTTGGTTGCCTCCAAAAGTCGCATAGTATCACTTCGCTTAATTCTTGCATAACAGCAAATGCTAATAAGGGTAATAACAAAATTACCGAACACAGAGCAATCTTCCAAAGGGAAATTCAAAACTCATAAATCAATAAACAGACAAAATCAGTCAACAACCGGGAAACTGGAAAACCGCAATGGTCCTGACTTGGTACAGGCATTTCTAAAGAAATGGTGGATTGAATCAGATTTTAAGGCGCCAACCTCTCGCTTCCATTACGGTTCAAAGGTTCCCGTTGTCACTAAAACAGCATTTACAACAATACTGTAAAAAACAGGCCAAATAGCAGTCAAACAGTACCAAACTCAGTATCTAATATATCTCGCGAACCATCACCATCAACTATGAGTCCTTTGAAGTATTTTAATTACGAAAGTAACTGTCAAAAGCATTTTTACGTCACACATTCACAAAAAATATTTTTGACATTGTAACCACGTATACCAAATCCTTATCTTTATACATTTTCACTATATGAAAATGTATCTTTTACTATTGTATCTGCAGACACAGAATATATTTCGACAAGATCTTGATATCGGAATATAAACTTTTTAAGAGATCGAATAAGGCGAATCTTTTTATAGCCCTGGTCTAATCTCGTTGAGATTAGGATTCCGAAGAAATTTTTGTTTGTATCTTCATCCTAATCTCGTTTCAAGCCCTATCAAAGGTATTCTAAAAAAAAATAATGTTACCTCCCGGTGCATTCCGATGGATATTTTGGCATGGACGGATTGTGTCAGATCAAGAGCAGGTAATATTTCATAAATAGACATATTTTCTAGTTCAAATCTGCAAAAATATTGATATTTCCTTACCTTAGACAGCGTATATCCGACAAAATAATCCAAAATTCACTTTAAATGGTCCGCCATTTTACTGAACACTAAAACTACACCACGTGATCAAAAATCGTGACGTATTTTGGTATAGTCTGTTTCATAGTTCGAGATGTCGATGTCAGGATACAAGTAATAATATAATTTGACATAGACATCTCGAACTACGAAACAGACTATACCAAAATACGTCACGATTTTTGATCACGTGGTGTAGTTTTAGTGTTCAGTAAAATGGCGGACCATTTAAAGTGAATTTTGGATTATTTTGTCGGATATACGCTGTAAAAGCTAAGGAAATATCAATATTTTTGCAGATTTGAACTAGAAAATATGTCTATTTATTAAATTTTACCTGCACTTGATCTGACACAATCCGTCCATGCCAAAATATCCATCGGAATGCACCGGGGGGTAAAATTTAAAATTTCCAGAATACCTTTGATAGGGCTTGAAACGAGATTAGGATGAAGATATAAACAAAAATTTCTTCGGAATCCTAATCTCAACGAGATTAGCCCTGGTCCAGTAGCCTGTTTTTCAGACAAAGATGACGCTTCAAGAAATCAGAATAATTGCTACTGGCTCTTGCATAACGAATCAATTGCGAGATGTAAACACCATATCCAGGAGAAGCTGGTATATTGCTGCACATATTAGGAAAATTTATGATTTTAAAATTGAAGTCGTCTCGTTTATCATAAATTTTTAGTACTGAGTTGACCACTGTCGTCAAATTCGAGGTATAAGTCCAAAAATGATGCTGATGAAGCTGTATCTGTAGTCTCTTTAATTTCCAGCTCTGGAGGATATATCAATGGAAGAAATTCTGAAAATCTAGAATTATTGATAGATAAAACGTCATCAATATACCTGTATGTGAAATTAAAGTCTCTAGCTTCATGAATCTTCTTATCTTTAACAAGTTTTTGAAGAAACTCCGACTCGTGAGTATAAAAATAAATCGCCTAGATATAAATAAAGCAATCTGTCAGTTTTATATCCGTTCTTCATTTCTCAATTTCTTGATTATTCAACTTGAGTCACGCTATTATTAACAAAAAAGGTGATTTCCGTCATTGAGTGACTGCAGAAAGAAGTTTCTTTTATAATTAATTTAGATTGTAAATTTAAACAAATTGGTAAAACATCTCTTTCTCTCGACCTTTATTATTTCTTGTGTGTTTTATAGTGATTGTTTAGAAACTCTGATTGATGTAAAGTATGTTGCTTTATTTTTATGTATATGATAAGAAGAGTTTGAAAATACCAAAGGAGTAATCAGAATCCGTAAATCGAAGGACACCATGGCCAAACGAAAAAGTACAGGACAAACAACGTTTTACAAAACACGTACTTAAAACGAAAGATCGAGTAACACGTCCCCCATTAAATGTTGAATATTATGTGAACATATTTAACGGAGAGCAAGAAACCAACTGCTAAAGTTTAACACCTCGCTGCACGCACTTTTCTTTACTCTTTATGTGTTTAAGATATATAGAATCTAACACCGGCAAAAGTGCAAGACAGGGAAATCTCCGACACCCTCGGGTAAGATTTCAATCGTTCGCTGACGAGGCTCCGGTGTTTGATTTTATTTCTCACTTTTATCAGCTGTTACCTAATTGTTTTGTTTACATTCCCGATCGAGCGTTTTCCCGCAAATTTTGTTTCCGTTGCTGAAGTAAATATTCAATTTATTCATATGCATCCGTGTCTTGGCAGTATTTTAAATGTATTTCATAATAAAATACAATGTATTTAATAAATATATGATAAATGTAACTCAACACTACACCTGTGGCTGTGAAAAAATATTTGAATTTGGTCAAAGGGAGGTACTTTAGTTACTAACAAGGGAGAGCACTCTATTATTTACTCAAAGTAAACAAACATTGACTTGAAAGTCATACACCGTGAAACATGAAAGGTGCACGATAGTTAAATTATTAGCTAGCAGAATAGTATACATACATTAATTTAAAAATACTTATGTAATAGAATCGTGGTTTTATTGGTGAAGTATGGAGAACTGGGGGCAGTTGACATAAACTGTACAGCATGTATTTGCCGGTAAAACGCACGTGATTTTTTTGTCTTGCACTAGTGCAAGATAAGACAATCTCACATCGCTAAAAATAGGAACTGGTCTGTCTCAAAAGTGAGAAATATCAATTAAATGTTTTCTCAACTGTTGGTACATACATTGTCGTAAGAAATGCCACAAAGGATACGAAAATGGTTGAAATATATTAAAAGGATACACATATAAAATGACCGTGAGTGTCGGTTGAGAACGACAATTTACGACAAAAGAGATGATTTCGATTTTCCCAACAAGAACTTTCCTATATGTAGCACCTGCATATGGGAGTTATATCTCTCAGTTGATACGATATCACAGAGCTTGTGATTCCTATCATGATTTCCGTGATAGACGATTGCTGTTGACAAGTAAGCTACTGAACTAAGGGTTATTAGTGGTTAAGATGAAGTCGTCACTTCGAAAGTTTTACGGTCTCCACCATGACTTGGTTAACCGTCATAATTGACCATAGATATGTTCCATTTGTCATAATCGCAATCCAATCCTTTCCACATTCATTACTTCTCACCGGGGTTGTAACAAGAGTAAGACGACGGGTGCCGCTTGTGGAGCAGGTACTTATGACTATTCCGGAACAACTAAGTTCAACCCCCATTTTTATGGGATTAGTGATGCTTAATCTGTTGGTTTTTTATAGTGTTTTAAAAATCATTGTTTGCCATTTTTTCTTTCGGTCATGGTATTGTCTGTCCTTCATTTTAGGAATCTGATTATCCCTGTGGTATCCTCAACCTTTTCCTCCACGTACTTGTAAGGAATCGATGTGGGTGGCCCGTTATAAGACAAACGTTTCCGGTCCTATCCATCCTTTCTCCTTTTCCTTAAGGCAATTAGAATATCCTTTCCATGACCAAATCACATACCTACATTATTTATTGTTTGTGATCATGTTCTGATGCCTATATAGCAGCAGTACTGCTCACTTGACGTTACACAACGCTCAATCAATCGTTTGGTTATTGTTATTTCCACAATAATGTTAATTGATACTTAATGCATGTACAAATACAAACTAGCTCAAAAGTGATTTTCAAAAGGTTAAACGGTGAATATTGCCAAGTGTCAAGTGATTTATATAATATATTGCTTTATGTGTGTTTTTGTTCATTCTTCTTTTAGTGCTCAAATTTATTAAGATAATATATTCCATACATAACGTCTTGTTAGTTTTATTTGGTAGTCTGAAAGACAAAAATACCCTAGAGGTCATGTGAAACTTCCGAGTTGTGACCGATTCAATGTGAAAATAATTGGGAAAATAACAGATAACTAGTCAGATGTGTGATTATGAATATATATTCCTGGTTTTTATTCTGTATAAAATTAGTACTGAAACAATTCTCAAGGTTCAGTAAAATGACCATTATTTTGTACGGCACAGTTCAACACTGTGGAGTTGATTATCCTCATTTGTCTAACGATGTATAGTCATTTCCATCGGTATATGTCGTGGACTTTTCTCTTTTCAATAGTTTAGGTGAGAGGTAGTTGTTGTTTGTTGATAATGGTGGAATTGTTGACCATCACTATTTTAACTCTTTCTTTTCATAATATTGTGCAGTCTGGTAAAACCATCGAGCTTAAAACCCGAATTTATATATTAATACTTCAGGTGACTCGTGGTTGTTGGTGGAGATGGTTCACGATAGATGTTCCACCCTCCTCATTGAATTTAGTAATGCGTTGACTACTATTTTTTACCTATTTTGTTCCAGTATTGTTATAAATACTGTTATAATGACAGCCGGAACCTTTGAACCGTAATTAAAGCGGGAGGTTTGGCGCCTTAAAATCTGATTCAACCCGCCATTTCTTTGGAAATGCCTGTACTAAGTCAGGGTCATTACAGTTTTCCGGTTGTTGACTGTTTATATACTTGTGAGTTTTGACTTTCCCTTTGGAAGATTGTTCGGAGTTCGGTAATTTTGTTATTACCCTTATTTAATGTTACATAGTATAACTCGTATTGTGTTTTACTTGACGAAATTTAAATACGATAAACTGTTCATATGTATTTTGTTTACTACGAATAATCAATCTTCATTTACTCAGAATAGAACATGGTTGTAACTGGACAAAACATTATTATCTCGTTAAATGCTGCGACGTCGTGTTCAAAGATATTGGTCTAATGTGTTTTGTTAGACAAAAAGATTGTATCGTTTATAGTTTATGTATGACGTGGATTTGGTTTTTACACGACATCAAAATGTGCAATATTACAAGTAGTAAGACGGTACCAATATTTGATCTAAAGTGACAAATCAGTAGATAAAACCATGGTAAACGAAAAGACATGGCCACATGAAGGGATATTGCCACATATTAAAGGGAAATTTAATTTACTGTTTCTTATTAACACTTTGGTATTGAAATCATCTCGATTCTGGTTGTATGTGTCCCTCATTGTCAATTTCCAAATTCAGAACGATTTTACCGGATTATACCAAATGAGTAATCAGAGACTGTTTATCGGACAGACAATACAATGACCAATAGAATACACAAAATTATCTACAAAATATCAAGCAAAAAGCTTACAATTGGGTATCACGAACTCCACTGAGAAGAGTGTGAATATACCAATGGGGTAATCAGAATCCGTAACTCGAAGAAGGACAGACAACACAACGGCCAAACGAAAAAGGACAAAAGGTCAAACAACGATCTACAAAACATACACATAAAACTAAAGATCGAGTAATCGGGGGTGAACCGAAAGGGTAAGCATTCCTGCTCCTCTGGTGGCACCCGTCGTGTTAAGTCATGAATGAGGAAAGGAATAAAACCAGCTTCACTTGTAGCACCCGTCACGTTGCTGTTAAACAGCATGAATATCATCTGATATGAAAATGAGTTGGCCGCATATATACGTAAATAAATACCTTCAGTTGTTAGAGGTGATAGGTGGATGTTCGATTTGTCGATAGTGGTTGTAGAGTTGACCATCAGTGGATGAACGTTCTCTTCATAAATAACAAATAAAACGTTGATACTTTTACTAAGTAAGATTTGCCATTTTTATTTGAATGATGATTTAATACAGATAATTCCAGGATACTTAGATTATATATTAACTATTCATGCCATTTTGTAGAGTACATTTAATTTTTTTCAAAGCCAAGGTCAAATTGATTAAGCAGCTGATTCTATTCCAGCTTTTCTTATTTAATTACAGATCTCGCCGATTTTGTGGGCTATAATTTGCATATGACTATATTTAGAAGCAAACTTAATTCTGATAAATGTTCTGACAAGACATAGACGACGGAGAATGCTATATACTGACGCCATTACGTAAATTACATTTAAAAACTATCTTTCATTTTTTTTTTAGATCTCTAAAATTCATTTGAAGATATTTGTCTTGCGTTATTCTACTTAAAAGAAACAGATGGTCTATTACGATGTGAGGAAAATGCCATGGCAACTCTTGAATTAATGGCAATTGATCAAATCTTTCTAATTTAGACACAAATCGTACTATAATCTTATTCAATTTTATAAGAGTACAATTTCTACAAATTATTAATTTAGGAGATGATTTTCAGCTCAGATTTAAATTGTGTTAAAAGATTTCTTCAGTTGTAATTTTCCAGGTCACGTTTTCACATTTTGATGTAGAATATTTCTGACAAAACATTTACTGAATTTGTAGAAGACAATATCTGTTTTAAATCGAGTAATTTTCTTAACGTTCTTGGAAAGACTCAAATGTCTGAAATGAACATTTATCATGACCACACAGAAAGTCCCGAACTTTCTCTTATAACAATAAATGTGACTTATTCTAATCTTTGATGAAGTCGGTCATATTCGGAAATTGTGTAATTCAATACGACGAATTCTTAGTACATGTATTTTCAGCAGGTTTTGTATGACAAAATGAAAACAAAGTTCTAGATAACAATGCCAACAAATTTTCAAAGAAATATGACGTAAATGGCATGATAAGGAGAGTTTGTAAGTTGATTTCTATGTATTCTTATTTTTGAAGTGTAGCAAATCGAAAACAACATACGGAGAATGACATAGAGACCAATAACCCGGAAGCACATTATCTAAGTTCATGTATATACCTAATGGTAGTTCGATGTTCTCTTCATTATGATCAGTTTGCTTACTTTAACATTTATTCATCTTTCCTGTTTAAGCATCAAATACAGTCATTATGGAAGCATAATGTCTAGTATGTTTTTGTTATTTTCGTACTTACAAGAATTTTGCGTCCGCTTATAAAGTCTCTCTTTCGAATATTATGAATAAAAGTAATGATATTATAAATTGTAGATTTTAGTCATTAGTAATGACATCATAAACTGTAAGTCATTGGTCATTAGTAGATCTTTCAGTCGGACAGCGTGTACAATAAAGTTTGGAAATTTACTATTTATTTTGATCATGACACAACAATAGAAAAAACACTAACCGGCCACATCCAATACACATCGCCACTGTCGTGAATTTAGCTCCGAGCCATGTTGACTCTTGGATGGTAGTGTGGGTACTGTCAATTTCACAAATAACATATGGAAGGTATATCTGTGTTGTTGTTTTTTCTTTTGATAATTTTTTTAAAAAAGAAAGACGATTGTATATTCCTCGTTATAAAAGTTGTTATAGAATGCGTGAGTTCTTATGTTTTATAGTTTCTTCTACCATCTTTGCATATGAAATATATTAATAAAGATATTTAATAGCATACGAAGAAGATGTTTTCACTCAAAAGACATATTGCAGACTTTAAGTTATAGGTCTCGGTACTTTTGTAACACTTTTAAAACATTTGATTTCTCTACCTCATATACCACTATTCTACATGCACAACTAAAAGTATTGTCTCTCAAAGGAGAACGGGAAACAACGTGATTGGTATCTTCTTATTGGACTTACTTTGTCAAAATCTAGAAATAAATATAAAAAACGTGATCATTCTAATATTCGATGTTTTGATCGACAACATATTTGTTCAGTCTGGTGGACTAGTATTTCTACAGACGATGGGCATTCCACTGATTTGTTTCTACTTGCCTATGAAGCTTATCTTCAATGGATTCTCAAGAATAAAGATGAATTTATAAGCATAAACTTCTGATATATAGATTCTGTCACTGAACAATTTTCGATTCGGTGATTATCTGTTTATATTTCACAACTCGTACGTCATTATTGGACTTTTGCCCAGTGCAGTGATTTTATGGACAGAGACAAATTCTACGGTCGTCATTGCGAATCGGTTGACCGATACGAAATATCCGTTTCTCATATGACAATGGATCTTTTCCCTTTTCCGTAGATTTTATCCTCGATCACCGACAATACTTTTAACGGACTTGACCATGGAGAGTAATAAGGTGGATGTTTTGTCAGAAAAGGGAACTTTTTACCCTTTACGTGCACCTTGGATTCCCTCCTCTTTTTTTGCTCATCTTTTTAGTTATATTGTAATGTTTGTTTTTGTTTTTTTTTACTTCGTTCTGTGTCTTGTTCCCATTGTTGGCTAAGTTCTTGTATTGCCCATTCTAGATTAATTTCGGTTCGAGGGGGTGTGGGCTTTTTTCCCCATGAGTTTCTGTTATACTTGTCCTGTTCTAGCTAGCAATATTGCATTTTGTATTGTCCTCTAGTTAGTAGTTTGTCCTGATATTCTACCCATATAAATAGAATAAAGAATTGCATTATATCATAGACCAAAACAAAATGCGGTTAGTTTTGACTGATACAAGATAATATCAAATTTGTCAGGAACATCATTTGTTATTTGTCCTTACAACCATAATATAATCTGAAAGGGAAACAATTGAATTACAACGATTTATTACATTTTACTCACTTTATGTTCCATCAGTTATAATAGACGACGAAATGTTTTTCAATCAGACTTGTCTGACCAACATTTTATAGACTAAATCAACGTAAAATCATGTTGACATATTGAATGCTATTCGATTATGAGACAAGGAAATCGGATAAAATGTCTAAACTACGACTAAATCTAATTTTAAACTTGTAAATAAAGTTCATTATTTTGATTCTTGATTTAAAATGTTTTACTTTTCATATTTTTCTGATTGCTTCTATTCAATTAAATGCTTGATGTAAGAGTATTCTTTGTTCAAATTGTTTAATTTAAACTCCCTATTAGACTCATTAAAGATATAGTTACTATTTTCATGAGAACATATTAGAAAGTACTAGTTTTCAGTCCATGGTCTGAATAAACCAGAGAATATGAAATCTATATTTGCTGATTTTCATCAAAGCATTCACCATTAAAGGGTAGGAGAAAAGATCAGTGGCCTCCGAATATGGATAATGTTATGTGTCCGAGTGGATCGACATGCCGACTGATCATTTAGGGAGTTGACCGTGTGGGTCTACTACATAGTAGACAATATAACCATCATTAGTTAAAACTTAACCTGTTATCGTCAGTTTAAACAGTGATGGTTAACAATTCTACCAATATCAACAAAACGAACAATCACCTATCACCTCAAATCATTGAACACTAAAAGGACCAAGTCATATGGAGTTACAAATCCAAAGCATGCTTGTATGTTTTCTTTATTTCGTTTGATTGTATGTCAAAATATGTTTGGCATATAAAACTGTGATCATGGAGTTTGACATATGTAATGTTACAAAAATATTATGATTGTATGTCAAAATATGTTTGGCGTGTAAGAATCTTTTCATGGCGTTTGACATGTCTAAAGTTAACAAAACATTTTAATATCGGTACATCATTTTTTTGTCAAAATTAATTTCGTACGGTGATAAAGGTTACAACGCCAGTTTAGCATTCTGCCATTTGAGTAATCTGTATTCCTCTTGTTTGTACATTTTTCGTTTTGTTTGGGAGTATTGTAATTGGTATTTTCCCCTGGATTAATCACCAAGTAAATGTTTCTAAAAATCAGTAGTGATTGCTTTTGTAGTACTATTTAATATCGTTGATTTGGTTTTCACTGGTCAGTTTCACATGTCAGTTTCACATGTCAGTTGATATGATAAAGGAATGTTTGCGACCGTTATATCATGATGAGCTTGCAATATTAAAATACCATTGCTACCATTATTGACGACCAACTCTCAATGTACTATGCAATCCCCTAAATTTATCAAGAGAGGGTGTGTGGTGTAGAAGAACTTTATGAAATACAGTCGGAAATCGTTATACCGAAAACGAATTAACCAAATGGTCTTAATTCGAAATATCAGAATATCTGAGATATCCATCAAGCGAATATTACGAAAGAACCAGATTGTAGCTTCAAGCAATCCAACAATACGACGTATTCAGGTTCGAGTGAACTAGATTTGATTGTGTTTCTATTGTTTTCATCTCACAGTCAATAGAATGTCATGAATTATAATCATACTTATTGTACATAATGAGTGTGAGAAAGGGCTTCCAGTTGAACGTATTTCGTAACGAGGTCTCAATACAATTTTGCTTCAAGCTTAACTTTCAGAGTTCGACAAAGTGCAAAAATGTTTCAACTCTCAAATTAGATATTTAGAGCGGCAACTACGAAAACAAAATCCTATTGCATATTAATAAGGTATGATCGATTTTTATAAAATTACAACATGCCAGCAAATTACACAAAGAATAATAATTCATTTACGACTTTTTTTTTTCTTATTCTGTGTTTGGAACAAATTGTATTACATAACAGAAATTATCTACTAAATCTAATGTATGGATTGTTAGTGCTTTAATTATTAGAATAATTCAACAATTCATCAGTGACATCTCGGAATTAATATCTGTGAAGATTCCCCAGCTTAATTGTCGCTAAAGGTTAAACAAGGATTGCAATCACATACCTATGTGTTTCTTAATCAAAATACCATCGATTTTAGCTCAAACTTGTCAATCACCTCAAAAGTCCTTCGACAACAATGACTAACGGAATGACAACCCTTATTTTATTCAAATAAGTAGTCACTATATATACAGATACCACAAAGAAATGATAGAACATACAAATACAGAAATGATAGAACATATAAATACCAGGTCAAACAGTAAGGTCAGCACGTATTGGTTCTGTCCATTTTCCTTACACCGAATAAGTATTGTTGTTTTGTTGTATTTTTCTTTAAGCATTGAATTTCAAAATTCAACATTTTCATCCAAAAACAGATAAAATGTCATTAAAATAAATAACATATGACAGTAATTAAATTGACAATATTAGATATAGTTCTTCTATTTTGTTTATCTAAATCGTACTGTGTGACCAGAATCATATTTTTTTATAATACAAAAATGAAACCACTCCGCCGAAATAGTTCCAAACTCCAATCGCAAAACCATATAAACAGAGGTAAAATGAATATCCCCAACACATATATACATGACCACTCACTTTCCCGATTTATTATAGGCACTTTAATAATATGTGGAAGGTTTAAACTAGTTTTATGGGTCCAAACATACCCTAATAATGAAGTTATGCAGTCATGCAAGTCTTTTCCACAGGTCAACACTCACATAAAACTGAGTGAGCAGCATTACCCATTTGTCAGGTTTTCAGTGTAGAATTGATAAATGTTTGAAACATAGACACATAGTCAGCGGAGTCTATACGTCTTATATCTGTTTTTCCATGTACAATGAGTTTATCTACTTAGATTACAGTAACGAAACAAACAGTGTGTGAACGATTTTTGCTTAGTTAAGTGACCA
Organism: Gigantidas platifrons; assembly: GCA_002080005.1. Lineage (NCBI taxonomy): Eukaryota > Metazoa > Mollusca > Bivalvia > Mytilida > Modiolidae > Gigantidas > Gigantidas platifrons. The sequence goes on from MJUT01064385.1 coordinate 43,377, forward strand.
CCTTTTCAACTATGTCATGGCGAAGTTTTGGTTAATGATGATGATATATGTCTGTTCTTTTCCCTTAATGATGAGTTCTACGTGAGCACCTTGGCCGTCGTGATCGAGATCGCACGGTAGTTGCAATTACAACTACCTGTATGATCAGTACCTATCACCACCAAAGTTGTGAGTTCGAACCCAGTTCATGGCGAGGCGTACTCGATGCAACATCATGTGATAAAGTTTGTCAGTGACTTGCAACAGGTCGGTGGTTTTCTCCGGTTTACTCCGCTACGATATAACTGAGATATTATTGAAAGTGGCGTTAAACACTATAAGCATAACCATGTTATCATTGAGCACCTGAGCTCAAACCTAGTGTTTACTGTTACTTGTGTCTTTTCTGTGTAATGTTTTGAGGATTTTATTTTTTAATCTTTTTGACCTTTTTCTTTCGACAGTTGTATTGCTTGTCCTTCCATTAACTGTTTCTGGTTACCTCTATGATAACTTCAACTTTCTGTTCCCGTTAAAACAACAAATACCAAATGTTATAGTCATTGGTTTCACCAGACAGAGTATCTATCACACGATCTACTGTTGTATTC
>MJUT01064385.1:52212-63535 GCA_002080005.1 Gigantidas platifrons
ATCTATCACACGATCTACTGTTGTATTCGCGGTACGCACACTAATCATTAACCGATGTGGTTTGAGAAACAAACAGATATTTGGTATTATTGTCTAATGCAGACTATTATAATAATAGTATACATATACATTTGGTCTGTCATGTTCGTGTCAAACCATACGCGCCTTAAAATGTCCACGTACTTAATGTGAATAATCCTAATTCTTAGAGAATTGAATCGTAAGCCTCTTCTTATACTTCAAGTTGGTAATATTTTGAATATATATATGCCAAATATATGGATGATATCATGTAACTGATTTTTTGTTTAATTTCAGATTGCATTGTAATACCAGGCTTACAAACATTGTAACCTTTTCCATATTAGTAATCTCTCTGGTATTCCAATGTTTGAGAAGGCTTGTGCTTTTTATTATTGCACCAATAATGTTCATCTGTCAGATGAAGAACAGCACAAAATTGTATTTTCCCGTGCTTGATTTGTTTTATTCCAGAGCTTCGTGTGGATGTTTTATTGTGTTCATATACATCCAAAGGGTTTCTAAAAACGAAGCACATGCTATTTGGCTCAGTTCATGACGTTGTTAACAGATTTTAATATGAAGTAAGTTATTTGTGATTGTGATGTGACGTCGCAGAATTCCAACCTCATTCATAACGAGAACATGTTTATAGATAATAAATCATGAACAAGGTAAAAGGTATCACGGAAAACGACATATGGAAGGATGTTTTGATTGTCATACAGAAAGCAGGAAATGATGGACGGGATTGATAAATGTTGTCTTGGAAAAGTTGTCATAACAAGCCATTATGGCATAGCAATTATTTGGGTTCAGACACATTTCGAAAGTCAAACACAGCTTCGATAAGCACATAGACAATGAGGAATAAAGAAAAGTCAACGGTCAGTGTTATTGTCAAGTCATATCCTATGTTCCAACTTAAGCTTTCCTATAATGATTAATAAACAATCTTTTTATTTGTGCTTGTCTCATTTTTAATAATAGTCAGTTATTAAGGTTTAATTGGAAAAGAACCACTTGACGTTGACTCGATTGATAATAAATCTTATGATAGGAAAGCAATTTAACTGGCGTACCCTTAACGTCAAATTAGATTGAATACAAGGTGAATTGAGACGTAAATTTAATCAAAATTGAAACGACCACTTGGATGGTGTAAACGGTAATTTAACAAATAACGTTCAATTAATCGTCAAAACTCTTTCTATCTTTGAATTGACTTTGGGATGTAAATCAAATTAATGACTTTTAAATTTATATTTACGATCTTCGTCAATTAGAATGATACAGAATGGACGGTTAATATTTTAATGTAAAATGATGGAAATGCTACTTTATCAAAGGAATATTTTAGATCATGCATCATTATGGATATCCCTCGTATATATTTGATGTTTATTGCTAATATGTCTTACTGAATGAACGTGGCCAAACTTGGTTACTAGTAAATTGTTCTAAAAACTCATTTTCTCCTGACATTTTGTATTCACAATATTTGGAAGTATTTATTTTTAATTCATGTAATGTTTTAATTATATTATATTTTATGTAGTTTTGTATGTTCGATATAGGTATTTCCCTTATTGATTTCAATATTTTGTGTTTCAGTGTGCTTTTGATCTAGATAAGTACTACCCTTGTTAATTTCTATAATTTGTTGTTTGTAATGTACTATTGTGCTGTGGATATGTACTTCCTTTAAATGACTTGGGGCCGCTGTCGTAGTCGTGATCATATGGTAGCTGGATTTACAATTACCAGTGCAACCAGTACATATCACCACCAAATGTGTGAGTTTGAGTCCCGCTCATGGTGAGGTGTACTCGCTACAACTTTATGTGATAAATTTTGCCAGTGACTTGTGACAGGTCCACCAATAAAACAAACCGCGACGATGTAAAACTGAAATATTGTTGAAAGTGGCTTTAAACATCATCAATCCTATGCAATCCCTTAAATGCCTTCAATATTGGATTAGATGTGTATAGTCTATAAGTACAGTTTTGTATATAGTTATTTTTTTATAAATGGTCAGGGTTCGGTCGTCTTGACTGTGGTCTTATGGTAGGTACATGTAGTCGTACTTACATCTACCTATTCAATCAGTGACGGTATCCACTAAAGGTGTGTTTGTATTTCTGTTCATGTTGAGGTTTACTCGCCATCATGTGATAAAATTGATGGGTAACTTCCCCGCAAGTGAAAGATAATGGATAAGGATGAGATTTTATTTTGAAACAGGCAACCAGTCCCCATGTAACCACAACTATGGAAGAAGAGATGTGAATACCATATAAATCGGACATTTCGGAGGTGATCTTACGCCCTCAGCTTAAATATATGTCGTGTATTTACATCTATCTATATTTTTGTTGTGTCCAGTTTCCAACCGAGGTATGCGCAATGCAACATTAAGTGTAGCAGTTACTAGCGACATATATGTGGTTTTCATCATGTTTGACAACCAAACAAATGAATGCCATGTCAAAACTGAACCTGCTTGAAAATGTCAATTAACAACCAGAAATCCAAATATTGTATGTTGTGTATATAAATCGGTATATGATTAGTTAGAGTCATCGTCATTTTTTGATTAGCATAACAACAAGTATTAAGGTTAAGGGGTTGGTTTATTGTGTTTAATGCCACTTTCAACAATATGTCAGTTATATCGTGTTGGTCAGTTTTATATGTGGATGAAACCGGAAAAAGAAACACTGACCTGCTGCAAGTCACTGACAAACTTTATCACATAATGTTGTATCGAGTACACCTCGCCATGAACGGGATTCGAACTCATAACTTTAGTGGTGATAAGCACTGATTGCTTATGTAGTTGTAAATCCAACTAGCAAACAATCACGACCACAATATAATATCTCACGTTCAGTGACTAGGTACCTATTACTATAACGTTGTTTGACAAGTAAAACCTATTTTATAGAAATGTAAGTCGATATACTGGAGCATGCCGTATTACACTTAATTTAATTTAATTCTTTATTTATTTCAAGAGGATTGCCGACAGCCAGAGGCTACGAGCGGTTCTCCTCAACATACATACAATAATACAAATCACAGTTACATAGTATTAGCAATATTAAACAGACAAGACAATATAATATACAATACAAGACAATGGTAAACATTCATGCACTCTCACACACATACACTTCATCGTGATATGGACTTATCTTAACCATCTGTATGCAAACTCATACATATCTTAAATAAGTATATAATAAATGATTTTAATCAGATTATTAATGTTGGAACGTGGTTCCAAACATATCTATTTTGTGATCAAAACTAACAGTGTTCTGTACAACAATGCATATTTACCACTTGAGCAAACTAAACAGAACAAATTCATGGTCATTGTTATATCAACCATAAGACCAAATTAATTGGGAATATGTCATATCTTAACAGAATATCCACAAACATAGATATGTAAATGAGGACCTTGACCAGTCGACTTGTTTGATTAATTGACGTTTGTATTTAAGAGATCATTTATCAATATCAATGGTGTCACATTTTATGACATTGTTCCGTAAATATTGAAAATCCTTTTCGCTAAAAAAAAATGCCATTGTGTGTCTCGTAGTATAGAAGATGATGTTTGGCGATATCAAAAAGGTAATGAGAAGTCGTAAATCGAAGTAAGACGGACAATACAATGGCCACAAGAGAAGAGATAAAGGACAAGAAACTGTCCACAAAACACTACAAAGACAACTAAAGAATGAACAACATGAACTAACGGAAAGAGTCATTAATGTTCAGGAATTCTGTTATATATAGAAGTTATTTTATCTGATTGATTATCAGTAACTTTACATTGGCCTTGTAACTTTGATGTTTACAATTATGTATGATCGTAGTAACAACGCTAAATGATTGTCCACTGGTATCATTTTAGTGCAGTCTGTTTACCCCTTTGGTATCTTAACACTTTTCTTACAGTCTTGGAACTAACTAACGATTATAATACCCTGCAAGTAGTATGGTGAGTGATCTTTTAGTCCCCACAAAAACGCAAGGATCGAAGGAACCAAGATGGCGGCCAAAAGGGAATCCCAAGAATGGCGGGAAAACCCTAAAAACTAAAAATAGAACACCCCGTCCACCGATTCGACGTCATAATAAGGTGTGTTATATAATCCGATTAAAGGTATACAGCGCATTGCATCATTTTTCTGACCAATGAAAAATAGTATTAATTAATCTAATAAGGTTGCAAATACCCATGTCCTGGTCGTCAACGGATCGGAATACTTCTACTGTTCGTCTCCAATCCAACCCGACGACACCGACACCTGCGGACTGTATTGCCTGTACTACTTCAAACGGAAACATCGAAGAATGGAGCTGCCGGACATAGTGAAAGACTTTTCCACCGTTGATTTAAAAGGAGACGAGGACACAATTTTAAGATCTAACTGTTAACATTGTCATTGTCGTTATGATCGAACTCAATAAACAATCGAACTGTATTTTGTCTTGGTAAATGTCCCCATTGTGGAATGTAATAAACGGACGAAATCGTGATAAAACGACTATTGTCAAGCATTGCCGTGTCTTTATTATAGAATGTATTATACGTAATAAATGATACGAACGAAATCGTGTCGTTGTGTTACTTCCCTTTGAATACGCTTAACCATACTGGAAATTACTTCCCTTTGAACATACACATTGAGTTATCTCCCCCACTCTCATCGAACATACACACCGACAGAACTTTCATTGACGTAATTGCGATGCACACGTCATAATCCGGATAAGCAAACGATCTGTCCTTAAACGGATGTGTGTGCATGGTTGTATATGTCGTTCAATATTAATCTTTTTTGTAACAACTTAATCCCCGAGAGTATCATTTTCTTAATCTCCTTAGATTCATTCAAAATAATTGATATTGTAATGATTTGACATCATAATATCGACGTATAGATTTATGAAAATTAAATCACATTCCAACATTTTTAGACATGTGTTTGATAACTAGCCAAACTAAAATAATAGGTCTTGCTTTATATATGCATGACTATCGTCGGTCGAAATAAGACGCAATGCACTGCAAACGTATGCATCGTCTTAATCCGGATAAGCAAACATGTCCTTAAACGGATTTGTGTACATGGGTATTTGCAACCTTATTACATTAATTAATACTATTTTTCATCGGTCAGAAAAATGATGCAATGCGGTGCATACCTTTAATCGGATTATATAACACACCTTATTATGACGTCGAATCGGTGGACGGGGTGTTCTGTTTTTAGTTTTTTCCCGCTATTTTGGGGGATTTCCCGATGGCCGCCATCTTGGATCCTTGCGTTTTTGTGGGGACTAAAAGATCACTCACCATACTACTTCTGCAATTACGGCATCTATGTCCCTTCTTCTAAAGTGAAATTAGATGGATTTCTAGTACAAGCCCAAAAGCGTGCAAAATATAGTTATGTCGGATAGATCGGCGTCATTTCCACTGAAATTAAATTATAGCTACATAACAGCCAGTTATTGTCAACACTCAGACGAGGGTTTTCCTTGGAATTATCCATTTTGGGCAATGTTTAAGGATTATGCAAATTGGGACTTTTCTCGTTCATGATTTACCACCGGGTGTGTAGCAAGAGTAACACGAATTGATACTCGTCCGGAGCATCTGTAATCGTCACGTTATTTTATTTGTCTTAGTGGGGTTAGTGTTGTTGTTCATGTTGTCAATTTACATGTCTTCATGTTTTTAATTTCGTATTGTGATGTCCGCATGAAAACGATATTCGATTCGTATTTACTCCAAGTTGTGTTGTAGGGGTTCATGTTTTATTGATGTTGTTTGTATTTTTACACGTATACTAGTGTCCAACTTGAATTCCATATCAGATGATGTTTGTATCGTTTAACAGTAGCACGACGGGTGTCACTAATGGATCAAGAACTGCTAACCTCTCCGTAGCACCCGAATTGACATCCGGTTTTCAATGGGGTTCGTGTTGCTCAATCTTTAGGTTTATGTGTAGTGCTTTTTTTCTTTTTCCTTTGTATTGTCTGCCCTTCGATTTAAGGCTTCTGTATCTTCAAACTTTTCTTTACAAAATAAAAGCACCATTTTTATCTCTAGACTTATTTACTAGACTCGTGTAGCCTTTGTTATTTTCCGAAATATTCCCAACAGTCTCATTCCGTTACCAAAGACAACAGCTGTTGAAAATTATATAATGAAGAAGCATTATATTCTAACCCTTTTAGCAATTTAAGCCTTTTGTAAAATATGTGAACAATAACGGGTTCTTGTTAGCTTCTGCTTCGAACAATTTATTTCTTCGTGTTGTTCATGTTGTAAATTTACATGTCTTCATGTTTTCAATTCGGTGTTGTCCGCTACGATTTACGCATGAAAAAGATGTTCGAATTGCCTTTACTCCCATTTGTGGGCTCATGTTTTATATATGTTATTTGTATTTATATACGCATACTGGTGTCCAACACGATTTAAATATTAGATGATGGCCATAACAGTAATATGACAAGTGTCACTAGAGTATGCGTTATCTTATATAAGACGCTAAGAAGAGAATTCATACTTAAACATTAGTCAATTAATATTTTCTTGGGAATTCTTTTATATTTTTAAATATTTCTGTAGATGCATAATGTGTTTTGTTTCTTTCCCATGGCATTTTTTTCAGAAAATATCAGAAAACGTTAAATTATATTATTGTTCTGTTTTTCAGAGTTCAACTTTTTGAGAAAATAAAACTCAATAACCTGTTGTTAAATTTCATTACATGAAATGATATCCATGAAATACGTTGTTGAACCCTTAGACATACGTAGTGGTACAAAAAAACAAAAAAAAATATTATCTGGAAGATTTGTGAAACTTTACAAATACAAGACAACAACAATATTCCTTACATATATACGTTTTTACCACAGTGAAGAACGTGAAATCCACCGATATAATTTCATTATAAAGACTTCGTTATACCAAGGCAATATCTTGTTTTTTAAGACAAAAGGAGGCGTATTTTGAAGAAACAAAACAATGTTATACCACTTTCGTCAATGGAAATAATGGTTAGAACGAACGATAGGGGAAAATATGTCTTGTGATTTACAATATACCATTTTGACAGTTATAAAATATAGAGACCCCCACTCCACATAGAAGTGGGAAAACAGACACATTTTCAGTCGGCTACACTGTATAACCAGTCCGAAAACAAATAACCGCCTACTGTATATTTACATCTCGCACTTAGGACGGGATATAAGCGAATGTTCGGGAGAATGCCACACTCCCCAGAACGAAAATGACAATTTGAGTTGATCACCAGTTTCCTGTGTTTCTAAGTCCTTTGTTTTCTGTATAGTGTTTTGTAGATCATTGTCTTTCTCATCTTTGTCCTTTTTCCTTCGGTATTTGTATTGTTTGTCCTTTTTCCTTCGGTATTTGTATTGTTTGTCATTTTTCCTTCGGTATTTGTATTGTTTGTCCTTTTTCCTTCGGTATTTGTATTGTTTGTCCTTTTTCCTTCGGTATTTGTATTGTTTGTCCTTCGATTATGGTTTCTGATTACCACTTTGGTATCTTAAACTTAAACTTGCACCATCTAAAATAATGTTTGACATAAATATATCTGAGATGCTGCTGACATCAATCATACAGGTATTTCCGACGGAAGCCTAGATATGTCCCGATATTGGAGAAGTTAAGTTCATCCATTTGAAAATTATCTGATTTACTAAACTAGATGCTCAGTGTGCTGAGCCTGTGCTGTTCACTTGCCATTTTGTTTTGAGGAAACTTTATACAGAACCTTTCATCGTTGCTTCCTACCAATCATAAACTAGAACTGCATATGGCGGTCATATTAGTTGTATGATCGGCACGAAATATGTAGATTTGTACAGGATCTCCCATATATCATACCTACAAAGTAACAATTCATTGCACCTCCTAGTTTCAGAGGAGAAGATTTTTCTTTTTATTTCAGCCAATCAGAAACAAGAATTGCCCATGACGATCATGTTTTTGTCCAATCGGGATGAAATGAGCAATCTTTATAGAGGACCTCCATAGATGCTTCCTCGCAAGTTTCGGTTCATTTGGCCAAGCGGTTTCAGAAATTTTTTTGTTTTTAGAAATTGACCAACCAGAAACAGGAATTGCATATGCTAACCATATTTGTTACCCGACCGGAACGATATGATCATTATTTCTAGATGACATTCCATAGATACTTCCTACCAATATTTGGTTCAGTTGGCTAAGCTGTTAAATGAGAATTTTTTTTAAAAATTGACAAACCAAAAACAAGAATTAACTATGACTTATATTTGTTAAATGATCGGAACTAAATGTACGATCTTTATAGAGGACTTTCCACAAATTCTTACTACGGTTCATTTGGCCTAGTGAAAAGTTAAGACGACGGACTGCAAATGATGGCAAATACTCACATGGCCCTTCGGCCAGGTGAGCTAAAAATATGTCTTGCCATTAATCTCGATGCCGAACGGTCTTGTTTAGATAGCATTTGCAATTTTACAAAAATAACAACGTTAAAAACAATCCATTGCTCTCTCGAAGACAATTACGGTCCCTAAACGGTCTACATGTTTATGCCTTACATCTTCATTTACAGTGAACTCGGCTGTATAACGAATTATTGTTTATTACGAACTAATTTTAAAAGGCCACTAGACAATCGTTATAAAAATCGTTGATGTTTTTGTGTCTCTTATAGTTTTACTGAGGAACTACTTATACAAACTCGAGATTTCCATTAATAATAAGTCGCAATGTGACGCTGAAGTGTATATTACTTATCAAATGCTTATACCATGTGATAAACCCAGAATTGTGTTAACGTTTGGCATTGAATCATCACTTTACAATACTTACAATGTTGTTAATGTCTCTCAATGTGGATCGGTGTTGAATAAATTGCCTTCAAATTGTCATATAGCAATTTTGGCTCCCAAAATTAATTGTTAAAAAGAAATATTTTTATTTTTAAAATATAACTTTTCGTAAAGATATTTCAAACTTTTACAAATCAATATTTTGAAGCTTAATTTACTTTGTAATTTACTTTAATGTGACATTTTTATATTTAATTTTTATCCCATCTTTTTGTACGTAATACAAGCTAATGTAAAAGTCGAACACAAAGAACATTTAGATAGCAACGCTATTTCTAATCCAGGATTATCATTTGACATTAGTGACCGACCAGAGTCTTTTGTTGGAGATAAACAAATTAACAATTCAGCTTAAAGGCGCTAATTGACTCTTTGTGCCACCCAAACAGATAATCTCCAAAAACGTGAGATTAAAGGTAAAACCTAACAATCGCCCATTAAGGGGACGCTTTCGACCAATTCACTCATTTGGAATTAATACGCAAAGTTCATACGCTAATCCAATTTTAAATCTCCAAACAACCGATTCCATTGGTCAACAACACCAAAAATAGTTCGAAACTACTGACCGAACTTTGTTCTTTGAGAAGTTCACATATGCTGTGACTTCCAAAGAATAAAGTTGTTAATATTTTTACTCAGTAGTTTGTCAACTATTTTCAGTTCCTGTCCAGAGGCAAAACAATAAGGCCTACCCACAGGATAACTACTTTTGTACAACAATATCAACAACAACACATGAAATCCATACACACAAACAAAAGTCACCTACGACAAATACTACATACGACAACTGGCGGAGAACAGAAAAGGGTCCCAATAATCATATGTCTTATTGGCTCAGATCAGCTATACAGCAACAAACCAACATGAGACCTGAAAACCAGCCAGGAACCAGCAGCAGTAGCAGCTCGGACAGAACGGTGGTCGATGCTCAACCGACATCAGAGGGATCACAGTCAGTGGAAGACATGTAGAATCCCATGCAGACTCCTCCTGTCCAGGTACCTCCAGTCGCAGCTCCAGTTCAGCCTCCACCAGGTTTTCAGCATAGGTATAGTGTTACCTTACAACCTTATGATGGAAAGTCTGAAGCAGTGAAGTGGTGGACCAGGTTTATGGCATTCATCACACTGCAGCGAATGCCAGAAGCTGAGGCAATATTAACCCTGCCATTCTACCTCACTGGGATGGCAGATAACTGGTTTGGTACTTTAGCAAATGATTGTAAACAATCTTTACACATTATCCAGACTTCTTTTTTAAAGCGCTTCAAACCAGTGACCAAGCACGACATAAGGCTGAAGAGTCTGGAACAACAACAGCACGAGACGATAGACGAGTATATAAGTAGGGCAGAAACGATGAATAGCAACAACAGTGTCTCAGAGGAATTCTTGGTACAGATTACAGCCACAGGGTTGAAGCCGGATATAGCAAGAACTGTTTTCCAGCACAGACCAAGCACCATGACTGACCTGCGGGAACAAGCCAAGCTTACTGACATGGCCATACAACTAACAGCCGCCCCACAAACTAACTCTATTTCTTTTAATGATTTACAGCAAATGGAGCGGCGACTGTCGGAGGCCATGGCAGTAAAAATGGAAGCAACCGTTATGGCAGCTACATCAGCTTATCAACAGACACCCCAATGGCAGAGACCTCAGGCTCAACAGAACCAAAGATTCAACCACAGACACTCCAGCAACCAGGGATTCCAGAACAAGCATCATAACCAACAACACACCCACTCCCAGACTAACAACTGCAAGGGCTGTGATATGTTTTGTAAAACAAGGTCTATTTGTCCGGCTAGAAACATGTCATGTCATTATTGTACCAAACCAGGCCATTTTAGTAACGTATGTGAAAAGCGTAAGCGTGATAATGCAAAACCAAGTCATAGATAGGGATTCGGGCTTGCCTTTAGTTCTACTAGAGGTGGGCACAAAGATACACAGGTATTTGCGATACACACAAATCTGGACAAGGACAAGAGCACTACTTTAGTATATGTGGGTAGTACAAAAACAAATGCTTTAGTCGACACAGGGGCTGACATTTCAGTTATGAGCAAGCAATTTCTCAACAAAACAGGCTTCACTCATGGACAGCTTACACCCGCATCATGTAAAACCATCATCGCAGTCAATGGTCAACATGTCCGTATTTTAGGAAAAATACAACTTTGCATTTCCATTCAAAACAAAAGTTTTAATCACCTTGTGCATGTTTTGGACAATTTACACCATTCTCTCATTTTAGGGAGAGACTTTTTGAAAAGAAATGAAGCAAAGTTGGATTTTTCTACCGATACCTTTGAGTTGGACGACAACCCAAAAATAAA
>MJUT01064385.1:66791-90469 GCA_002080005.1 Gigantidas platifrons
TGCACTTTTTGCTTAGTTAACATTCCATGTGAATGTTCTTTATCTACACCTTCTCTTTACTTTGCTCCTCGCTTAGTACACTGCTATCACCACACTTCAGAATTTTCTGTCTTTCATCCTGTCAATCTTGCATTACTTCAAGAATTTTTCGACGACAACACATTAAGCAACATTTTAGCAGACACAGTTTTTGAAACACCAATACAATTGCAAATACCAGACTTTAAATTCTACAAACACAACATGAGTAAAATACTCGCAATTGATCACACACAACAAATGAGTCTTAGAAGAGTTGCCACAGCAGCAAGGCAAGACCAAGTTATTTTTAAATCATTAACTGAACCATTATTGTCAGGTGATTTAAAATTAGAACAACAATGGCCAGATCTTAATGCCATATTAATCTTCATTTCACTAGGTATCGGCACATTATCATTTATAGCATCTTTTTATCTTTTTTGCAAGACAAAGAAATTGGCCACAGCCATACAGATTACACAACAAATCGCACAAGTCAAAAGCCAGAGTGTACCCACATTCATTTTTCACAAAAATACACAAACTGCAACACCAAGTCCAAATATTGTTGAAAAATTGCTTGCCTCTGAGTTCACATGGCTACACGCATCTGTAATTTTAAGCATAATCACATTAATATTTTTGTTATTTGTAGTATGTCACTTGTATCGCTCAAAGCAGAAAAAGGGAACATCTGTGATACTTGGAATCACATCCGGTGCAGATTGTGTTACCATTCCGCTAAGTACCTTATCTTTGTGTCCATCATATTACAAATTCTCCCATCCAATTATTCAGGACTTAACTCTTTCAGCTTTTCCAACATTTAAATTATTCGCTGTTTGGTCATCTTTCGAAGTTAAAGATAAACTAACACAAAAATCAATAAAAATCCCCACGACCATCAGCGTCAGTATTTTTACATGGCACAAACTTAAGAAAATCATGCAACAACCTATCTGCGCATATATTTTGGTTACGCATCACGGTTATGCTTCAGTGCTTAATGCACCAGTAAAAGAGACACCAGACAAGCCAAGAACTTTGTATCCACAAATCCATGATGTCTCATTGATTCCCTAAATTGTAAACATGACATGTAATCTTAGCCACCTTGTTTTTACAGAACTTCCACTACATGCAACATGCAAGACATTTATAGCAAAGACAGCAAGAATGCAACAGTTTTATTAAGTTCATTTAAATAATTTTCTTTTGACAGTTCGAATCAAAATTTATGCTTAAGACAATTACTATAGAATTCACTAAAAAAAACTAAAACTTGCATGATGCATCCACTTTTTTTTGTACATAAAACTTTAGTGTTAGTCTGATTATTTTATTAAATGTTAAACTAGTCTTTTCCAGTTTATACACACTTGTAAACCACCAATGAAGATGATGACTCCTCCAAATCACATAGGACACTATTAGATTTCATCAAAGAAATACAAGTGAATTCAAATGGAACGCTATAGCAGAAACATACCGGTACTATGTGACATTCTTCCTATGTATGTATGGACGTACATCAGATCCAGGGACATTTGTTTGCACACCATGTGACAGTTCTTTATGTATATATATAGACTTTCATCAAATTCAGAAACATTTTTTATGTGGATATATAACATCAAATTCAGAGACATTTCCTTGTATATATATGGACAAACATTTGCTTCATTTATTTTTGTTTCCTTTTCAGATTTGTTTGAAATTATTGTGTTTTTTTTATGTATATACCATGCCCACTCCACTTCCCATAACATTTTCCAAATAATTTTGAAGCTTTCGAGTCGAGAGCTAACCGGAGTAGGTAGGGGTTGTCATATAGCAATTTTGGCTCCCAAAATTAATTGTTAAAAATAAATATTTTTATTTTTAAAATATAACTTTTCGTAAAGATATTTCAAACTTTTACAAATCAATATTTTGAAGCTTAATTTACTTTGTAATTTACTTTAATGTGACATTTTTATATTTTATTTTTATCCCATCTTTTTGTACGTAATACAAGCTAATGTAAAAGTCTAACACAAAGAACATTTAGATAGCAACGCTATTTCTAATCCAGGATTATCATTTGACATTAGTGACCGACCAGAGTCTTTTGTTGGAGATAAACAAATTAACAATTCAGCTTAAAGGTGCTAATTGATTCTTTGTGCCACCCAAACAGATAATCTCCAAAAACGTGAGATTAAAGGTAAAACCTAACAATCGCCCATTAAGGGGACGCTTTCGACCAATTCACTCATTTGGAATTAATACGCAAAGTTCATACGCTAATCCAATTTTAAATCTCCAAACAACCGATNCCATTGGTCAACAACACCAAAAATAGTTCGAAACTACTGACCGAACTTTGTTCTTTGAGAAGTTCACATATGCTGTGACTTCCAAAGAATAAAGTTGTTAATATTTTTACTCAGTAGTTTGTCAACTATTTTCAGTTCCTGTCCAGAGGCAAAACAATAAGGCCTACCCACAGGATAACTGCATTTGTACAACAATATCAACAACAACACAGGAAATCCATACACAAACAAAAGTCACCTACGACAAATACTACATACGACAAAATTTTGGATTAATACTCTAGACAGCGCTTTAACGTTATATTCCTATTTTTAGTAATGTCTACTAATGATGTTGGTTTCACTTATCATATTTGACCATGTAATAAACAATGCACACACTAAATTGCGTTATACGTGGTCCCTAAATAGAATTTGATTACATACTGATTTAAGATTATTAAGTGCATGGGTGTAATATGCCCACTGACCACAGGCTCATAATAAATATAAATGAGTTCATGTTTTTTGGCTCTTTACTCTTTTTATTCTTTTTTATTTTCAAAAACATCTTGTGTTGTCGCTTCAGCTTTGGTATTGTGTTTACCAGTGAACTTTATAGCTTATTGTGTTTACCAGTGAACTTTATAGCTTATTGTGTTTACCAGTGAACTTTATAGCTTATTGTGTTTACCAATGAACTTTATAGCTTATTGTGTTTACCAGTGAACTTTATAGCTTATTGTGTTTACCAGTGAACTTTATAGCTTATTGTGTTTACCAGTGAACTTTATAGCAAGTTGTGATGATAGCAGAATAACAATAGTTTAGCTAATTAATCCTTGGTATTTATTTGGGTGAAGTCATTTTTGAACAGCAAGATGGTATTTTAAAGTCTCTTGTTCAGCATATCTACAAACATTATATCAGCAAGATTATAATTTAGAAAAGAACAACACACAGTCAGTATTAGTATAAATAGTAGTTGTTCCGGGTAATAATCCAATTGACTTGTCAGTTTTACTTCCACTCAGGTGATCACATTTTCCAGTATATTTCATCAATATTAAACCTATAGTAACTTGGCTCTTCATTCATTTCATTGTTAATCCTCCAGTCCATATAACCCAAACCTTCCCTATATACGGTTTACATCAAACCATTATAATAGTGTATGACGTGTAGGAATCATACTGATGATTTTATAAATGAATTTCTTCTCACATTATTCAACATCATGTCACTAATATTTCTATAATGACGTATAAATTCCAAGAGTTGTAAACTTTGACAACTGGCCACATCTCAGACAGTACAACAAAGTAACAACTATAATTTCTTTTAAATATGTATGACATCGTAATCTAATACAATTATTTTATTAAGAGACATTACTCATAAATATACTAACTGAGAAATAAGTTTGTTTTTGGTGTTTAAAATTTCTACATTATGTGCGGTATGACCAATACAGGTGTCATCAACAAATGGTTTTGCGTAGACTCTTTCAGGCCCGTACACAGGGGCGGGGGGAAGGGGGGGTGCGAACGCACCCCCTCTCCTCCTCCTAAAAAAAATTTACAAACAAATTATAAAGCATTGTATTTTGATGTTCTTTTTCATGTACACAATTTCTGTAGCGTGCATCAATGACTGAACAAAGACTTACATGATTAGCATTGATGCACATACATTATGATATAAAGGTTGACCTAGAACTAGTGGTAGATAATTTTGCAAAAAGAAATCCAAGGAAAATGGAACTTAAAAACCTGATTTTTGACTGCTAATCAATTCATTTCAATCATATGTCTAACTAAACATTTTAAATGTATTTTTTCTGATATTTTGAAAATACCTTCTGCATCAATTTATTATAACCTCCGCAACGAAGTTGTAGGGGGGTATACTGGTTTCACAATGTCCGTCCGTCTGTCCATCCGTCTATGTCGTACGATAACTTAAGTTCTGTTTCTTAGAATCTTTTAAAATTTTATCAGCTGTTTACTGGTGAAGAGAGGAGGATCCCTTTCATTTTTTGACGATTTTCACGTTTGCCGTTCCAGAGTTATTGGACGTGATATGACGGAAAATAGGATTTTTACCCTATGTCGTATGATAACTTGAGTAGTGTTTCTCAGAATGTTTTAAAATTTTATCAGCAGCTTACCGGTGAAGAGAGGAAGATCCCTTTCGTTTTTAACGATTTTCACTTTTGCCGTTCCAGAGTTATTGGACTTCATATGACGCAAAATAGGATTTTTACCCTATGTCGTATGATAACTTGAGTAGTGTTTCTCAGAATATTTTGAAAATTTAGCAGTAGTTTACTCATGAAGAGAGAAAGGTCTCTTTCATTTTTGATGATATTCACTTTTATTGTTCCAGAGTTAGGGGCCTTACATTTTATACAATGTCATAGGAATATTTTAGTAATGTATGATGGAATCTGGTGATACTTTACTAAATAATCATTGGCTGGGTAATAGAGTAGGGTCCCTTTCATTTTTGGTCGGAACAATCAGTAATGTTTTGGTTATGGAAATAGGTTGGACAGATGTGGGGATTGGGGGGTATATCTTAGTGAGCTGTGCTCACAGTAATATTAGTTAACTTTTAAGTTAGGAATACATAGTTCATATTAAATTCTCATTATTGCAATACAGCCTGTTATCACAGAAGCTTCATTATGTTCATATATCACAATATATTTTGTATATTCCATTCCATGATGTGTTGTCATATACAGAGTAACACTGATAGAAAATGAAGGGATATGTTATTAGAAGTTATGGACAGTTCATTGTTATATAGATTTGTTAGTAAATATGCTCAGACTTGCTTTTATTTGCACATCTATTATAAAAGGAATGTAAAATAAATTACATCTTTTAAATTATATAACTGTTATAAATGTCTATTTACATAATATTATAACCACATGTTCCCTGTCGTCTACAATCAATTTAAGGCAATGTAATTTCTTCATTTTCATTTTCTTCTGGGGGGCTTTGCCCCCCCCCCCTGGGACCCCTACCAGGGCTCTGCCCTGGACCTCGCTGGGGACCTAGGCGGGCCCCAGACCCCCGGCCTAATTATTTTGCACCCCCCTTTCATAAAACCTGTGTACGGGCCTGTCTTTGCTGATGACACTTGTATTGGTCATATCGCACATAATGTAGAAAATGTACATGCTTTGATAAGTACAGATTCAGAATATTTAAATGCATAGTCATGTAGATGGCTGGTGAAATGCAATCCCAATAAAAACAGTTGTCACATATTTTATTGAAATAACGACTAATTTGCATGAGTAATAAAAGCATAATTTACAGCCTGTTATTTGCCCCCAGGGCAATAACATTTTACGAGAGCAATAACATGTTATCTGCTCTCTTGTGAAGGGCAATAACATGTTATCTGCCCTGGCAAAATATGTGATACATAGATTAATACATGGCCTTTTTCATATTGCCCTTGTTACCAGCCCGAGACCTTGATATCGGTCTGAGGGCTTTAATAAATATTAAGATTTTTAGTACTAGGCGTTTGAAAAATATTTGATTTTAACAATATTTCCCTATCTCCTGTACAAATGCATAATCATTTTGGTGTTATAATTAGTAATGAATACAGGTGTGCAAAACATATTGATGTACTGATTCAAAGAACGTCCAAGCTACTTAACATAAACTTAATTACAAGAGATTATATTGGAAAAAAATATATATTTAGTCTTCATACCACCTATTTTGAAATATGCCTCAGAAGTTTGGGATAATTGTCAACAAACTGTAATCATATTGAAAAAATACAAATAGAAGCAGCTCCTATAGTGACTGAATTATCTTATCTTCTTTTTAGCAAAGGTATGACACTTTCAAATTGAAATAAATTCCAAATTTCCACCTGTATGTATGATTTGATGGAGTCTAGTCTTATAGTGTAATTATCCTGTTGATAACTGAATTATTAACATATTTATGTTTTATTATAATAAATGTAGTTTGTATGAAGAGTTCACATTTTTATAATTTTATTAGTGTTATATGTTCCAAGACCAGCAGTATATTTGATTTATTATATATTTTGTTTGTTTCTTATGTTCATTACAATAAAGAAATTAATGGAAGATATTTTAATTTCATGATATGCCAGATTATTTAAATCTTTGTGCTTCTGCTATTACAATTACAAATAGTGGCGACACTTCTCTCAATTTTAGCTCTCCAAAGCTTTTACCAGAAGCAAAGGCTCAATAAGAGAGTTTTTCCATCTAGTTGCATCAATCCTCTATTAACTTTTTACATTTTGAACTCAAGAAGAATCACAGAGCCAAATTGAACCAAACTTGAATGTGATACTCCTTGGATGGTCTAAAGTTGTGTTGTGACCTTGGCAGACATCCAAAGTAGCTACCATGGCTTCCAATTGGTTGAAAAAGAGGAAATCTGTCAGACCCACTGAATGAATTGAAACCAAATTTTGTCCAATAGTCGTTGGGGGGTTCCCCTTCAAAATTGTGTCATCCAATAAGACTGTTGTTGCCGATTATGTATCATTCATTAAGCTTGTTCATGTGGTCACCCGATGGATGGAGGAAAAACCATATGTATTTTAGGGTCAGTAGTGTGTTCTTTCCACCAGTGTATTCTTTCCAGAGGACAAGTTACACTAGTGTATAATTTCCAGAGGAATTACTGCACTAGGTTATTTTTTCCATGCTAACCCTATCCCTAAACCTAGCCCTAACCCTAACCCTAACTCTAACCAGAAATTATACACGCCGGAATAAAAGTACACTTACAAGTACATCAAAGTCACCAACTTTTATTGGAAGCCTAGTTCCAAGTTGGGATGTCTGTTA
This sequence comes from Gigantidas platifrons, assembly GCA_002080005.1. NCBI lineage: Eukaryota > Metazoa > Mollusca > Bivalvia > Mytilida > Modiolidae > Gigantidas > Gigantidas platifrons. The sequence continues at coordinate 73,977 of MJUT01064385.1, forward strand.
GGATTGCAGCATAAAAACTATGTTCGGTTCTTCTTTGCCTCCTGTTGTTTGTGGGAGTGCTCATGTCTTATTTACATTGTTTGTTTACACATAGTGGTGTCCAACACATATTGTGTTGTGTTTTTGTTATGTTTTTCTTCGTCTTGTGTGCCCTCTATTCCCAGTTTCTCTGGATTGTTCTTTTTTGATTGCCTCTTCGGTATTCTCTAACTTTTAATTTAGACTTGAGCTAATTTGATTCTATACACTGCAGATAAGCTAACATTCAAGGATTCCATATAGGATGAAAGTCAAAGGTCAGGGTCACCATTACTTGTACAGGAAATCACCTGATGAGCCTCTAGTTTCGTTCATTTTATTTTTCTTAGATGAGTTGCGACAGATTCAAACCAACTTTATACACCAACTATTTTTTGAGAAAGTGCCTAGCCATCTTACATTGCTAGAAGTAGAAAAACAACAGCTGTGACATGTAAAGTAATTGTAATCACTCAAGGAAGACAGAAGCAATGGTTTACAGACAATCCCTGGTGACTTATATTCAGTTCTAACATGACCTCACTCTTTCCCTTTGTTAAAAAAAAAAAACAGCATTATTTCCTCGTATTATCTCATTAGCACATGCGCCGATGAATGTGACTGACGTTTCCATTGGCAGCATAAATTGTGACCCGAATAATGCCGATAGAGGGTGCATTATTATTCGAGTTTCATAAATTGTGTGCGACATTTTCCGCAAGTGTATGTATAAATTACCGTCTTCCAATCAAAGTATACTACCGTATTTGTACTCTTAGACATATCAGAATCGAAATAAATCATGGAAGCCAGAATGTGTTGTGAGTTTTAACATGGATTGGCGGATATTAGTAAATTTTATCCCTCGCTTCTGGCTCGGGATCAAATACTAATATCCGCCAATCCATGTTAAAACTCCCAACACATTCTGGCTTCCATGATTTATTTCTTAATTATTATATGACCACAGTTTTGGACACTTTGTTCTTGATTTTCAAGTGAAAGAAAAACGTTTATTTCACTGTGTAATGTCATCATAATGGAAAGTCAATTGTTCATGGCTGAAAGATAGTAACTTATTCATGAGCTAACACACATTAGTAAATTACTGTGTTCGGTTACTCATGTTTTATTTTCAGTATCTGGAATGCATGAGTATTTCTACTATAAGTAATACCAGTATATAGGTCAAGATATTTGCTTTTAAGAAACATGATAAATAAAAACCACAAAACATTAGTATATTTGTATTTATGTTTTTATTGTGTTTTTTTTTTTAACTTCACAATTTCTTAAATCTTACAAACACAGCATTCATTCCTATTCATACATTACTATAACTATCTCCATTCTTTCAAAATGGAAAACAATTTCATACAAAATGGAATGGACTAACTGGATGAAATCACGAAAAATAATATTTCCTAAAACTCTTGATCACAAATGCTGCAGATGAATATTTTTTTAAATATGATAAATGATCAAATTAACATTGTATGAGAATATCAAAGTAAAAAAATGACTACAGAGTTGTACAACATATTTGATACGGACATGAAAGGTTTGAATATGTTCATCACCACTGCTTACAATGATATGTTGATAATATTTAAACATATGTGGGGAAGGGTTAAAATTTGAACAAATTTCTGGGGAGACTAGTTTTAAAAAATAATATATATTTTTAATTGGATTCTCGTAACATCAAGGGTATCGTTTCATGTCTTACTGTTAATAAACACTAGAAGTTGTACTTTGTTATTACATAGTATAAATATATCGTACTTTGTTATTACATAGCATAAACATATCATACTTTGTTATTACATAGTATAAACATAACATACTTTGTTATTACATAGTATAAATGTAAGCGTACTTTCTTTCCAGTGTGTAGAATGTCCGGGTATATAAATACCCTAGTATATTTCTACCTTGCACTAGTGTGTTTATTCCGTCAGAAGAAATACACTAGTGTATTTATTTCTGTTGTGGAATTTCTACACTAGTGTGTTTTATCCAAAAGGAAAGAATACACTGGTGGAAAGAATTCACTGTTACATAAACATTTCATACTTTGTTATTACACAGTATAAATATATCGTACTTTGTTATTATATAGTATAAACATATCATACTTTGTTATTACATAGTATAAACATATCATACTGTGTTATTACATAGTATAAATATATCATACTTTGTTATTACATAGTATAAAGATATCATACTTTGTTATTACATAGTATAAAGATATCATACTGTGTTATTACATAGTATAAATATATCATACTTTGTTATTACATAGCATAAAGATATCATACTTTGTTATTACATAGTATAAACATATCATACTTTGTTATTACATAGTATAAACATATCATACTTTGTTATTACATAGTATAAACATATCATACTTTGTTATTACATAGTATAAACATATCATACTTTGTTATTACATAGTATAAATATATCATACTTTGTTATTACATAGTATAAACATATCATACTTTGTTATTACATAGTATAAACATATCATACTTTGTTATTATATAGTATAAACATATCGTATAAGACATCATGAATCCTACACTCATAAAATACACTTATTTAATAAGAATTTTACACTTTCATTCACACAAAACCAAAATTTTGAAAAAGGAATGCAATCAACCATTACAACTTAAAAAACAACCGAATTATCTGGTATTACATAAGATATAAAAAAAAAACACTTGTTGTTCATACAAACTTGCCATTGTTTTAAACTTAACACAATTCACATACACAAAAATAAAAACAAATTGCACATTTTGCTGAAATAATAAGTATAAAATATTAAAAAGAAAGAAACAACAACAAATAAATTAAGCACAAATTAACATGGTTACGACAACCAACAAAACAATAACACACTTGTATAGAAATGTGGAAACTGGAATCTTACATACGTGTGTGATGCATCACTGTCCATTATCTGCTACTTAACTGTTCAAGTGTCTTTTTAGCTGCTTTACAAATAACTGGGTGTGCCAGAAGCACTTTTTAAAAAGAAATTCCAACATGTATATTATTTAATTACACATACATTCTTAAGAAATTTGTAAAATAATCCCACTATCAAACATCTACTTCCAGCGCACACTCCCTGATAAAATAATTTCTGTAAAAGTCCCCGATAACCTCATCTCAAAATGTGTTTAATTTTATCTGATGCGTAGCACTGTAGTATTGTAAGACCTGTATTTATGTGAAATGAACCTATTCGGGAACTTACAGCAATTAAAAATTATGATGTAGTTATATAAAACTAGAGGCTTCCAGGAGCCTGTAATCGCTCACCTGGTTTTCAATTTGACATCTAAAGTTGATAGAAATGGGGGGGGGGTCACCCAAACATCATTTCAACTCAAATTTCTGAGCAAAAGATTTTGCTGTGATTTTTATCTCATAATATTCCTAAATGGAATAAACTGGCTGAAAAAATCTCACAGAAAAACCCAGAATATATGTTAAACTACTCATTGCCATGTAGCTGCAGCTAAAATTTGTGTTCATTTTGATTTGTAATAAAGCAGAAATTGACAACTAAAGAAATTTCTATTTTTAGTAACAGCAACCATTTTGAATGGAGGGGTGGGGCTGTCGGACACATATTGAAAGGAGACCACCCAAGGACCATCCCAGCCAAATTTGCTTTAATTTGGTTCAGCGGTTTCAGAGGAGAAGATTTAAATGTGATCTTTTATCAAAATATGCCTAATTTGCATAATCGGTATAAATCGGCTGAAAGAAAAACTTCACAGAAAAACCCGGAATATATGTTAAACTACTCCTTGCCATGTAGCTACAATTAAAATTTGAGCTTATTTTGGTTTATACTAAAGCAGCAATGGACAATTGAAGAAATTTCTATTTTTAGTAACAGCAGCACCGCTGGTGGCCATCTTGGATTTTCAATCAGTCCAAAAAGTAACAACACTTGGTTACCAGCTTGCAATGATCATTCATGACAATTTTCAATTCCATCCTCCATGTAGTATCGGAGAAGAAGATCTTTGAAATTTCAGCCAATCAGAGGCTATTATGGCCCCTGGCAGCCATATTGGATAACCAATCGGAACAAAAAGTAACAACAATTGATCAGAACCTTGTCAGGAACATTTCTGCCAAGTATGGTTCCAATCCATCCAGTGGTTCTTGAGAAGAAGTTTGTTTTACATATTTCCCATAGGGTTGCTATGTTAAATTATGTCCCCTGCTGGTGGCCATCTTGGATTTTCAATCGGTCCAAAAAGTAACAACACTTGGTTAGCAGCTTACAATGATCATTACTGACAATTTTCAATTCCATCCTCCATGTAGTATCGGAGAAGAAGATCATTAAAAATTTCAGCCAATCAAAGGCTTTTATAGCCCCTGGCAGCCATGCTGGATAACCGATCGTAACAACACTTGGTTAGACCATGCAAATGAACATTCCTGCCATGTTTGGTCCCATTTGCTTCAGTAGTTCTCTAGAAGAAGATTGAAATATTTACGAACGGACGACGGACGCCAAGTGATGGCAAGGGTCATGTGAGCTAACAATATTTCTTAATTCTATAATTGTAAGCACTGGAGCAATAAAACTAGAGGTTAACATCAGCCTGTATCACTGACCTCGTATAACTTAATAAAACTATCCCTGCTAAACTTCATTTACATTTTATTGAGCAATTTTGCAAATGAGGATTGAAATATGAAAAGTTAAATGTGGACTGATGACTAGTGCCAAATGTTAAATGTGGACTGATGACTAGTGCCAAATGATGACAAAAGTTAAATGGGGACTGATGACTAGTGCCAAATGATGACAAAAGTTACCATGGACTTTGGACAGGTGAGTTACTAATCTAGGATAAGATGTTTTAATCATTTTGCCGATTTTTTTTTTTTTATAAAAAGCTTCATTTAGGAAGCAAGATATTTTCAGTGCAAATTGGCATGTACATCCTACAAAATGAACGTCGACACAATAACTCCATAGTTACTAAATAGTAATAAACAAAACATAAATCCTAGCACAGTGATAATTGGATTTCATATAAGACAATACACATGTTAATTAAATAATTCACTTCTACTTTCTAAATTGTCATAGAAAATTTGTGACGCACGTTGGCAGCTATTTCAACATTGGTCCTTTTGGGTCTTGTATTTAGATTTTTTCTCTCGAGTAGATCAGTTCTTTAATGTTATATTAATCTATTCCACAAACTTTATCACACTGTTTTCTTAGGTATAACTGTCTGCTGAGAGAGGTGAGGGTATAGTAGTTACAATTGTCAGTGACTTTGAGCAGGTCGTTGGTTTTCTATGGGTACTTTGGTTTTCTCCATAAATAAAACTGATTGACATTAAACACTTGTAACCCTAACTTACTACTGTCAGATTCCTACACTGGTTCACTGGGGTAAAGTTGATGACCGTAACTGTAAATTATGGTCATCCCAAGATGTCGGACATGAAATTAGGTAAGAATCTTTTTTGTCGATTAAATTGTTTCTATAATGTATTTTAAATGACACACGCATTAGTACGATAGTAATCTATGAACTTTTCACAAGGAAATCACAAATTACGACTGAAAAATGTATATGAAAGAGAAAATCCGATTTAAAAAAATCGCTAAGACGACTGTAACTGAAAACTGCAATTACGGTCTTTTAAAATCGGATTTTCTCTTTCATATACATTTTTCAGTCATAATTTGTGATTTCCTCGTGATAAGTTCATAGATTACTATCGTACCAATGTGTGTGTCATTTAAAATACTTTAGTGACTGGTTTAAAGCAAAGAAAAAACCTTAAACTACTACTGTCAGATTCCTACACTGGTTTAAAGCAAAAAAAAACCTACTACTGTCAGATTCCTACACTGGTTTAAAGCAAAGAAACAAATCTAAATCTTCCCACATGATATAAAACATAAAATGGTAAGAATTTTCATTCACAAACATTTCCACACATATACTGTAAGATATCTTTATCAACTGTTTCACAGTTTTTGAATCATCAATTTGTTATTTTATAATATGAAGATGTATTTAACCTATTCTGTTATTGATATGTGTAAAATATCTCTGAATGCTTGACAAATGACTCTTGTTTAAATAGTTCAAATAACAATTACACATAAGTGACATAACACCACAATGCATCAGTAGAGCCATATAAATATATATACACGTTTGTGTCTATTCATGCTGAAATATACATGCAATTGCTTAGACCTGAATAAAGCCAATCAAAAATGCTACTCTAATTATTCAGGAATGTAAATAATCTATGTATCACAATTGATATATTCTAAGAATCTGCCATTACACTGGCATGGTCCCTGCCCCCAAAAAACTGGCTGTGAAATTTTAGTTTCAAAAGCAGGAAATATTCTTTAATTATTATATTTCTTTCATTACTTTAAAGTGAGTTTCACAGAATATGTAAATAGGTTTTACGCATCGTCATGCACCAAGCAAGGTCAAATACGATTTTGCATTACCATCAAATATTCTGTTTAATTTACAGGGGAAAAAAACATTAAAAGAAATAAAATTATTTAAAATATTAAATATTATGTGTAAATGATTGTCAGTACATGTATTATGAAAACAATAATTATGACATGTAATAAAAACTTAGATACATAACCTAGTGTGCACGACACATTCCTGGAATAACCTTCATTAGGAACAATTAGAAAGCCTAGTAAAGTTTGACTACATTTTCTATGTATTAAATCAAATCAGTTTAAATAAGTATTAATATAAAGCAGCAAAAAAACTATTTTCTTGCCACTATTTTGAGAATATTATGCTACAATGTGCTTTAGTCTATTATTAGCATGATGTATGAAAACAAGGAAATTATCACTACCAAACGAAAGTAATGAACACCTTCTACTGTATTTTATCACTAAAACTGATCTCAAATTTAATTTAAAATCCTTTATTTTTTATTTGCCCAAGATGACCGTAGCCCATACCCAATATCCCACTTATGATAAATCCTATGCTCTCTAAACCACATATTGTTGAAAGTGGTATTAAGCACCATTAACCCACCATCTCTAAACCACATACTATTGATACAAAATGTTTCAGTTTGGAATGGATAAATGTTCACATTATACAGTTTAAAATAGTGAAGATTCCAGACGTCATTTATACAGGGAGGGTTTAGGTAAAAATACTCTATAGTTGTAGTCTTATATTCATTCTATGAATTAAAAATAAAGCGAATTAAAATCCTTTGAAAAAAGAAAGAATCTATGAGTCAAACTTTGTTATCTTGAACTTTGATTAAATTAATATCTTTGATAATTCTAAGTTTATATATGGATTGTTTGTACTATTTTTAAGCTTAATTGATTCTAGTTAACTTGAATATTAAATTATTAAACTAAAGCTACTGCAAATGGATGAATTTTTTTACTTGAGTTTCCAAGGAAATGAATCATACTTGAAGGTGATGTCAAGGTTTGAGAGTACACTGAAAAATCAAACATTTCTGGAAATATAAAATGTTTTTGTTTTTACAGTTACAAATTCATCAAATATACACATGCTATAATAAAATGTAATAAATAACTTTTGTCTTTGTCTTTAAAACTGTACATCATTATTTTACATATCAAAATCACTGAAAATTAAACATGTAGAAAAAGACATGATTTTATAGACATGGCACAATATAAATAAAAGTCAATATGACTTGTCAATCTGATTAAAATCCTGTCAAATTCTCTACATCAACATCTGATACAACTTAATTTAACCTTATGTCAAAGTCAATTTAAGATTGTCTAATGAACTTAACTTAACCTCATGTCAAAGTCAATTTAAGATTATCCAATGAAAACATTGCTCTAAAACATTGTCAATAGATTTCAGTGAAAGGAAACTTCTGAGAGAGTAGTACAGTCAGCGTGGCCTTGTTGTCATAAAAGTCTTGAGTACAAGTTTCTTACACCAAAATCATCCAATCAGAACACTGTATATACAGAATAAAAAGTTTCCATTGGTTGTTTTTTTATTAGGATTATTAAAATCATACACAAAATTTTTGGAACGAGTTTCATATTCGTACTTAAAAATTGTCCAATCATAACATTGTATATACTGAATAAAGTTTTGTAATTGGTTGAGTTTCAAGTATGAGTACAAAAAAAACACACTGGAAAGTTTTATGATCGTAAGCACAGAACAAAATGTTAGACTGAGTTGTATCAGAAGTCAATGTACTGTACCACAGTTAACATATGATAACAATAAGATTTCTAAACCTTATAAACACCAATCAATATACATCATGTTAGAGGAATTTACAATTACAAAATAGTATATGCATTGTCTCTTTGCTGGATATGTACATTAATAAAAAATTGTATAACTATCTAAGTATCTATGTAAGAAAGGTTTGACCAAATATACAGTATTTTGATTAACTCATGTCACTTTTTTACATGTTAATTATGATGTATGTACAGTCATAAAAATAAACAAAATGCTTTTAAAGCACAAGAGATATTTGATAACCCTGAATATAATTACAATATTATTCATATGATTCATGCCATTTAAAAAATGAGTGCATCCTGGGACTTGAGATTTCATAAATTGATTTGTAAAATAAGGGTGATAAGGCCATAAAAAGTTAATTTCTTGGATCTCAGGCCCACCCGCATGTGGAAATTCGTCGCCGCATTGCCAATTTTATTGCAAAAATAGTAAAAAAAAAAATGTAATGCGGTAGCGCTGTCCATACGGAAAAAACAACCGCATCCGTTTTTTCTCTTATATCGCGTGGTCGGTGAAACGCTTTAAAACGCATCATGCTTAAATGAGATTTAAAGCATCGTTATGACAATGTATAAATAAAAAACGTGTTTCCGTTTGACATTTAGACAAAATGTCAATCGTTTCTGTGCAAATTCGGCACAAATGTTTGCCAGTTTTACCAGGGAACATAATAGGGGGCTTCTCCGAAGCTTGTACCTTATTGGAATTGTTTACGGAGATAAAAAATGGTACGTTGGGACCAGAGGATTGGACGTTTCCATAAAAATTAACCACTTGTGATGTTTCTGCCACCATCAGAAGAAATAAAATTGAAATTTTCAATAAAGTAATGAAAAGATTTATACATTGCCATATTTTTCACAAAAAAGAAAGAAAAAATGCCTCCCTCATCACTTTTTACAGCAGTAAAAGGATAAAAAAAATGCCGCCCTCCCTCATCAATTTTGACAAAAAAGGGCCTGAGAACCAAGTAATTAATTTTGCATGGCCTAATTAATTGATTTGTAAAATAAGGGTGATAATTAATTGATTTGTAAAATAAGGGTGATAATTAATTGCTGTAATAATAATGTAGATATCTAATTTAATATTATTTCAAAACTCGGTGAAGGGCAGCAGATGTGAGGTCTTAGTTTATAAAATTACAGTTCAACTCAACCATCTTGAATTAAATGGGAATGAAATAAACTCAAATTAAATTATGTGAGGTCAATGAAGGATATTTGAGAGGAGAGTTTGATGAGTTCTAGTAAATGAAGTAAGACAAACATCAAACTAGGCTCACCTGATGATGGTGGTGGGGGTCATACAGTGTTATTTAGAAAATCATAATTTACCCAAAGAAAAATGTTTTTTTTACCAATAAAAAGTATGTCTAATATATAATATAATTATTTTATCTGTTGTTTAAACCAAGAATTGTCTAAATAAAACTTTTTTATGTGTGTTTTCATTTCATTTTTCTTTAAAATCATCTCGAATGCGAAAGTCCCGTACTTTTTTTCACAAAGACAGACTGTCTAAAATAAGCCATTAATATCATTAAATTGTATTTTCTGTGCCATCATACTTCAGCCCCTAAGTCCATAACTCCAGAGTCAGCAATTGGAACATATTTGTCACCTATTTGCACTAAAAGTATGACTTTGTCAACATGAGATCTTTTGATAGTCTCTCTGTGGCAAGGAATCCATTTATGTACAACAATACCCACCATGCCTTTGGCAGGTACCCATCCCTGCCACGAGTTGCTGCCACCATTTTGTCTCCATTCTTCATTGGGCCACTGTACGTCAATACGACGTCCCAAATTAATATTAGAGAAAACCAATGTTGGATCCATGATCTGTAAATAATAAAGGTATTATAAAATAAAAAAATACACAAAATCTGTCGAGCTATTATTTTTACACCATTTTATTAATAGCTTTTGTTTGTATGACCTTTTCTATGATATCTAAATCTTCCCTTTTCAAACTAAACTCCATAGTTATTTCATATTTTTTATGTCCCACTGGGATATTGTTACCTTTGTCAGTCATTTTTGTTCCCATCGTGTTTGGTCAAATATTTTGAAATTTTTATTACACAATTATGTTGGCCACAATACACAGGCCAATTTACACTTTGCTTATTATTCCTATTATGGTTCCAGAGTTATCTCCATTAATTAATTGAAAACTCAAACTGTTTTGAAATTTTTACATGATTCTGACAGTAATGCACAGGACAAGTTTGAATTTGGTAATTATTCCATTTATGGTTCCAGAGTTATGTGATTTCCGTGCTCTAAATTTAGTTTCCTTGACCAGTTGAAAGCAATTGTCTGCTGCACAAGGCAAAGTTTCTAGTTTAATATTAACTGGAAACAACTGCATCTGAGTCATATCAATACATTCTTCTTTTATTTTATGTTAATGAATCTAAAGCATTTACAGACAATGGTATATTTGAATAACACTAGATTAGAATTATTATCATTCTGGGCTATTGATTGACTGGTGTTTAACACCAACTTAAGCAATATTTCAACTATATCGCTCTGGGCTACTTAAATTATAATAATACATTCTTGTTATTTAAACTTAAACAAAGTTGGTTATATGGTAATCATATAAGTTCTATCTATTCAAAAAAGGTTTCAAAATATATCACCAGTTGAGTATGATAACCAAGACTGGAGTCTGACTGGCTAACAGAAACTGATTAAATAATTTGATCCTAATTACAAGGAAACTGTAACGATATAATGACACTTCTTTGCAGGTTATATGTAAGTAAACATACCCGAACTTTCTGATTAAAAGTTTCTTTTTGAGAGTTGTTTTCTGCAATGAGTCCAGCGAAGGCAGCTAAAGCACTAGGTTTACCCAGGGAACTTGTCGTGGATATTAAACTGCCACGATTTCCTAATGTCTGTAAAGCTATATCTTGTTGATTACCAGGAGTACCTGTGGGCCTAGTATTATTACCTGTAAAGAAAGAGTGGTCAAATATTCCTCACTTTTCTAACATTCTTCAGTATTTTTAGTCAGTGTAAACATTTACATAAAGAAATATTATCACATTATCAGTCATTAACATTTAAGGTTTTACCTTGAGTGCATGATTAAGCAATATACATGCCAGTTTGTTTACATTATCAAAGTTTCAACAAACAAAAATTCCATAATATGCTTTTTAAACACATTCTTTGTCAATACGTAATAAATGTAGTGAGTAATTGTTGTTTAACGAGCAGTATTTCACCTATATCATGGCAAGAACAAGATACATCTCAATGAGATGATGATGTCCACTTTGTACTTGACCAACAAGTTTAGTTGTATTTTAATAGTGCTAGCTCACTGAAACAAAGATCAACAGATAGAAATGTAACTCCACTCTCACATATTATACTGAACCAAGCTTTATTCTTACTCATTAATGCTATTTGCTTTATAGCAGAGCAATAAATAATTTTATAGTCTTTGAATTGGTGATTGAACCCATAATCTACCACATTCTAGGTGATCATGCTAAACATTACAAACACCACTCAGGTGGCTGAAATGAATTTATTAACCTACCACAATTTCTTTGTATGGCTTATAATCGTTACATATGAAATTTTTCATCTTTAAATCTCCATTGTTGTAGGCAAGATAAAAAAAACTTTGTACATACTGTATTTGATTGAGCATACTCACCAACATCTATGGTCCTTACAATAAAATATTGTAATAGAAGTGTATATTGCATTTCTGCGTCCTTGTGTATAGCATATGTCCAAGCTGCTCAAATAATTTTCAGAGCTAAAAGTGGGTATTATGCATTAACCGTTACATTAATTTAATCAAAACAAAGTGATTATTTCTAACATATGTTTGTAGTTACATGTACCGTATTTTACGGACTATAGGTCGATATTTTTTTTCCTCAACACGCTGGCTTCGACCTATCGTCCACATCGACCTATACAAGGATTAAATTAAAATAATCTGGAATCCTTAAAAAAAAATCTTGATAAAAATTTGGATTTTGTTTACAGTAACCTCTATTTTGTTGTAGGTTTATTTCTGAATTACACAAGACTCGTATTACATCGATGTTCTTGATGTTATTTTTTGTAAATAAAAGTATACTAACTGGGTTGCAATTCCGAAAAAAAATATGTTCAACATCCAGAAAAATCAATATTCAGTGTGTTAGCTAAAATCAGTTATAATATTGTATTATTTAATAAAAATATATAATATAAAAAATGTATCTTGTTGATTTGTTATGATCTCATTGTCTACCAGTAATTTTAGAAAACAAAAGGCCAATCAAATTTATTATTAGAACACACAGATGTCCAATCAAGAGTTGTTTTATTAATATTAACAATTTTAATTTGATTGCTCCAACAAAAATGAACATGAAAAATAAACAGGGTGAAAATATAAATAACGAATAAAAAACCAAACAAACAACAACTCAGTCGAAACAAATGTTGAACATTTATTATATATTGGTTTATTTTTGGTTACTGTGATGTCATACCTAAATATAGCCTTCCCATCCAACACGAGGTTATACCGTATTTAAAAAAATGTCGGATGTATTACCGGAACATCTCACATTAAACGTGCAGACACACTTTTTATACTTCATAATACTGGAAACTAATTATCTATTCGTTAAACTAGAATGTTCTACACTTAAATTGGTCAATTATGAACAAATAAAAAATCACCATTAGATAATCAACACAGGTGAAGCCCAGTCGGCACATTAAAAACAGCGGTCAGCTGTTTGAAAACTTGCTGGACCGAGACAATCACATATTTGTGTACCATAAATTACACACAGTTTGAAGGTATGTCAATAAAACTGCAAAAGCTGAAACATTGTTTTCATAGCTTGATTATTTTATTGCATGAACATCCGTTTACCACCTAATTTTGACACCCAGTCCCACAGATGGCCTGGTATGAATAATCGAGGTATGGCTTTATAAACCAGACATCTCAAAAAAACACACAAACACAACTTTAAAAATTAAATTTTATTTAATTTAACATTCATAATATTTCATTTAGGACACATAAGAATAGCAATCTTGAGCTAATACTTACAGATACTTACCGAAGTACATCGTTGTAGCCATGTAGGACAAATCCTTACCGATGTACAAAAAAATAAAATAACCCGTTCCATGTGACCATACTTGCCCAAGTTGTCATCGGCATCCTCGACCTATGGAATGCTTCGACCTATCTAAGTATTCTCCCCAAATTTTACCCGAAAAGTAGCAATTCGACCCATCATCCCCATCGACCTATAGCCCGTAAAATACGGTACATACCAGCAGTTCCCAATGCAGTAGCTGCCCCTACATGTGAGCAGCCAATAGAATAGGGTAAATCTTCTGTGAAGCCTGAACTACTACCAGCACACGTGGCACCACATCGTCGACGCATTCTGTAATACATATCATATAGATAAAATTATTTAGGTTGTTTCATACAACCGATAGTAATATTCTATTGTTTTTTAAGTTGATTTTTCGAATAGATAAATTAAAAAAAAATAATTTTTAACTGACATATCAATACAAATGCAAATGTTATGCAACCACAGATAAGATTTTAAAAAATTATCTATTTTTTTTTCTTCGTATTCCTGCATTTAGATTGGACTACATTTTGAATTTTCATCTTTTTTATATTTCAATATTCATCTATTCAAGATTTACCTCCATTATTACCAATATTCAATTTTATAAGACCTAAATTAAAAACAGATTTGGTGGTATTTGCTGTTGCAGACTCACCCCTGAGAGATTGGGTGGGTAGGTAGGTAGGTAGGTAGGTCTTTTTCCACTATCATAATTTTTTTCACCTAATGGTAAGTATTCAAATCAAAGACTTTATTTATGGAAACTGTTTCTCAATCATATCATGAACAACTTGTCAATTTCAAAGGTCAGTTTTTTAAGTACATATATATGTTGTAATTTTCATTAATTTTTTATAATCAATTTCTATTTTTACTATTTACCTTTTCCATATATTTTGAAAGAAACATTTAACATTAGCCAATATAAACTCTCCTCCAATAATCCCTGCTAACTGACTGTGCGTAGAAGAATAAGATGTTGTCAATGGTGACACATATATAGGGTAACCAATGGGCTGATCACATGAAGAATTTATCATATTTCTTAAAGCTTGCTTGGCATTCTGTATACTGCCTCTCTCTGGATTCCTGTTCCGTAAATAGATCAGTTCTTGCTGTTGTCCTGCCCATAGACCACGAACACATTCTCTGTTCACCTATCAAATAATACATGTAATTATTATAACTTAAGATGAGGGGGGCCATTGTGGCTGATATTGTATTGTGGTTTAAATCTACCTATGTAATTTAACTTGTACAAATATATAGTCCATACCACCATATATGGCAATGTTTACTTTATAGAAGGAAATAGGTTTTCTTGTGCAACTCATATTTCCTTCACTATTAAAACTAATTTCCATAATATAACTGATTTATTTGTTGAAAGTCATATTTCATATCTGAAATAAAAATAAAGAACAATTAATATAAACACTGATCCATGATATCTTATGTAGCAAACATTCTACATGTACAATTAAACATTGATCTATATATTGTAAGGCAAACATTCTAGAGTAAGGGCACCCAAGGGTGTCGTTTTAGGTTTATCGTATTTAATGCCAGAGTGTCATTTTAAAATGCCTTCTATGGGTAGTTCTCTAAACAATTTTACCAAGTGAAATGCAACAGAAAAAGTAAAACTACTACTGCGGTTTGCCACTCTATTATCAAAATGCCATCAATGGGTACCATGTATGTTTAAATAGAACAATCCAATAGCTTCCATTTAATATCAACTTTTGTACACTTACAAGTAACAGTTCATTATCTGAATGGTACACATTCTAAAATTACTATAGATTTATATCTGATGACGAGACCTGTAAATATGACTTTCTTTTGTCTCATAGCATGAAATATCATAAAGATGTAATCACATGTTTACAATACTACATGTATGTAGGACTAGGTAAAATAAAATGTAAACATGACATGTTACCTTGACAACTCTAAAAGTGAGAAACTTTTTATTGAGCATAATGACTTTGTATTCATCTGTACCTTCATCAAAGACATGTCTGAAAGGAAATTATAAGGATGTCAAACAATATATCCAAATTACAAAATAATATTTAAATATTTAAACTTCCTGGTACAGTGAAACTGTAAAAGTAAAGTGCAAGTCATAACAACCACAACAAGAACTTTTTAACAATTTCCAGCTTTGTCTGACCTTGTTCATTTGTTCTGAGCATTTACTTGTAAAACTTGTAGCTACTACCAGGAAAATTTTAGTGGATTTTCATCTATAAATATTCTATACTACACTATTTTGAATTTATTATTGTAATATACTGTGTTTAATAGTAAAGATACAGAGTATGACAATTTTATTGCTGCAATAAACAGCCAGTAAAACCTAGTTGAATCAAAGTCGAAGGGACCAACTACAATATGTATTTTAGTTTGAAGTAACAGAGTATTCATATTTTATTCAACAAACCATTACTATGAATGGATCATATTCTTCTTTGAGTCATATTCTTCTTTGAGTTTATCAAGGATAAGACTTTAAAGTTCTAGATAGAAAGGTTCAACTCCATTAGACTTTTAAAATAGATGGTATATATACATTGACAGCAAATATCAAATTCATTTGTATGAGCTTTAAAAACAGGAAGAAAAGTGAGGTGTGTCTACAGCAAGGTTAGTGTTAGACCAGTGTCTATTGTTCTACATAAGACTTGTATGAGCTTTAAAAACAGGAAGAAAAGTGAGGTGTGTCTACAGCAAGGTTAGTGTTAGACCAGTGTCTATTGTTCTACATAAGACTTGTATGAGCTTTAAAAACAGGAAGAAAAGTGAGGTGTGTCTACAGCAAGGTTAGTGTTAGACCAGTGTCTATTGTTCTACATAAGACTTGTATGAGCTTTAAAAACAGGAAGAAAAGTGAGGTGTGTCTACAGCAAGGTTAGTGTTAGACCAGTGTCTATTGTTCTACATAAGACTTGTATGAGCTTTAAAAACAGGAAGAAAAGTGAGGTG
>MJUT01064385.1:118695-134357 GCA_002080005.1 Gigantidas platifrons
ACTTCCCCTAGAAAATAAGGTTTTCATCCCCCCAAACCTTATAAAACCCGGACCAAAAAGAAGGGAATAAAGAAAGAAAACGAGAGGTGTGGGTCAGGTTCATTTATAAGATATGAAACCATACACCATCTCTTGCCTACTATAGAATTATCGTGAAGTATAAAAATGACTACAAACCTTGAGCAATCTTTGAATCATGAAACATAATTTTGAAAGCCCCACAAATGATTTCATAGACATGTTCGTTTGTTTCATGGTGTTTAAGTTCTTATGACTCAACGTGTCTTTTACAATAATTTTTTCCGGCATGACTACACGAAAAATCAGACTTGCACACGATGCAGTGCACAATACATTCTCCACGCTTGGATGCCGTCAAACAAGGCCACAAATCGTGATACAAGTCTTTATACTTCTGCAAAGATTGTTTTCTTTTCTTTGGCGGCGTACGATTGACATCGTGATCTTCTTCCTCCAAAACCAGAACCTTTGCAGCTTTGGCTGCTGACATCTTTTCATTTCGGATTTTCAAGCGAGCACATTTTTCAAACGCTAAACAGACGATAAATTAGAAGAATTCTGAATGCATTCCAAGTCTTGATCGCTTTAACATTTTATACATTGATTCATATATACAAGTATTCAAGCGCTTCGTGGAAAATTAAGTGTGGGAAATTATAATTTTGAAATGCCACAGAAACCGTACTTTCGCGAACAAATCCATAGTCCGTATTTTGCATCTCAAATCCATGGTAAATACGGAAAATCCGTAACATGAAACACCTCTGCGGACATCATAATCTACCTACATATGAAATTTCGTTGAAATTGAACAATGTTGAATTTGTGCGGTATTGTGGTGGCCATTTTGAAAATGGCGACCGGTAGAAATTTTTCAATGTCAGGAATCAATTCGGGACATCATAATCTACCTACATATGAAATTTGGTTGAAATCGTTCAATGTTGAATTTTCGCAGTATTGTGGCAGCCATTTTGAAAATGGCGATCGGTAGAAATTTTGCAATGTCAGGAATCAATTCGGGACATCATTATCTACCCACATATCAAATTTTGATGATATCGGACAATGTTGAATTTTTACCGCCCATTTTTTATGCAATGTTGACAGCCATTTTGAAAATGGCAGACATCTTGAAAATTTTGAAAATGCAGAATTGCTCCTCTAATGGTGACCTATCACTATGTCAAAATTTTATGTCTCTATCATTATCCATTTAGAAGTTAGCAACATTAATGTATGAAATTTCAACTTTCCCATAGGATTCTATAGTAACCCCCACCACCTTTGAACCCCTGAAAATATGACTTTGACTCCCTTTACTACAAAACTGAAAACTTTAGGACCAACTAGAAATATATATCTATAACTCCACAAAGTGTCATGAAATTCTGTCCAGTAGTTCCTGAGATCTGCCGTGGACAAGTTCATGTGCCAAAGAAAGAACGAAGAACAAAAACAAGAATAATAATAATAAGAAGAAGAAATGGAGCAAAAACAATAAGTCTCCCAACGTTGTTTGGGAGACTTAATAAGACTTATAAGCAAAATGGATGAGTTCTGCAATAAAAATTTCTTTTTTTTTTAATTTGAGAAGAGAAAAAAAACAATCATAACATATAATTTTCATTTCAGATAGAACAATTATTATGCATATATGTGTTTTTCTGTTATTATTAATGTGACAATATCAACTGTTTATGTTTTGTTTTTTTATCAAATAAAAATCATATATGAGAAAAAGAAACAAGAGGCTCAGTCGTCTGAGCCTGTGTCGCTCACCTTTCATTCTGTTTTGAGAAAACTTTATACAGAACCTTCCATAGGTGTTTCCTACCAAATTTCTGTTCATATGGCTACTCGTTTTTAGATGAGAAGATTTGCTTAGAAATCAACCAATCAGAAACAAGAATTTCCTGTGGTGGCCATATTTGTGAACGGGTCGGCACAGAATAAGCAATCTTTATAGAGGACCTTCCACAAATACTTTCTACAAAGTTTCAAGAGATTTGGCTAAGCGGTTTTAGAGAATATTATTAGAAATCGACCAATCAGAAACAAGAATTGCCTGTGAAGGCCATGTTTGTTAACGAATCAGGCCAAAATGGGCAATCTTTATAGAGGACCTTCTATAGATGCTATATACCAAGATTTGGTTCATTTGCCTGAGCGATTCCAGAGATTTTTTAGAAATCAACCAATCAAAAACAAGAATTGCCTGTGGCTACCATGTTTGTTAATGGATCCGGACGAAATGAGCAATCTTTATAGAGGACCTTCCAAGTTTCGGTTCATTTGGCAAAGTGGTTTCAGAGGAGAAGATTTTTAGAAATCTGCCATTCAGAAACAAGAATTGCATGTGGCGGCCATGTTTGTTAACGAATCAGGCCGAAATGAGCAATCCTTATAGAGGACCTTCCATAGATGCTTCACACCAGTTTCGCTTCATTTGGATGAGCAGTTTCAGAGGATAAGATTTTTTTAGAAATCAACCTATCAGAAACAAGAATTGCCTGTGGCAGCCATGTTTGATAACCGATCAGGACAAAATGTGCAATCTTTATAGAGGACCTTCCATAGATGTGTCATACCAAGTTTTGCTTCATTTGACCATAACCACTCAGACACCCAGGACCAAGCGGCCAAGTAATTTCTTCACTAAAATTGTGAGCGAATCATGTAATCAAGTGAAGATAAATGTCTTGATAAGTAAGGATAATGATACATGATCTTGTATTATAATAATAGATCTATATTAATGACTATACATTTTTACTAACCTGAAGACTGCTGAATGCAGTACTCAAATGAACTGCAAAAACTATGACTAGAATAACAAGACTAATCAACAAATCTGACTGTAGTCTTTCACTCTAAAAAAATAAATATCTTTAGTTATTGTAAAACTAGACTAATCAACAAATCTGACTGTAGTCTTTCACTCTAAACAAAATAAATATCTTTAGTTATTGTAAAAACTTATCAAAAAATCAGACTGTAGTCTTTCACTCTAAAAAAATTATTATCTTTAGTTATTTTAATTTCTTCTCCATCTTTTGTTTACTGTCCTTATCTATTGATTATTATTGTAAAAAACAATTTACAAAATAAGAAAACAATGATATAGGTACAGTCTTTTTACCTGGCCAATAATATAACAAATTTTACCTGGCCAACTATGCATCAGAAATTGTACCTGGACATTACTATCAACCAAGCCCGAGTTTCTAAGAAAAAGATTTCCCATATTTAAACACTATCGTGTGGTGTCAACATACCTGGATTTCATGTCCACACAAAAATATGAAAACTTTATAAGGAACAATTCAATGATTATTGATGTGTCGTTTCTAGTATATGCTAAAATTATATTTCCCATAGGGTCCTATGTTAACACTTTATGTCTTACTGTGGTACTCATCTTGGATGTCTCATCCTCAATACATTATCTTATCTAACATTATGTACGTTTTCCTTTGAAATTAACAAAAGTCACCTGTCTGATACAAAGTGTCTGATACAAGAATGGTACGACGTTGCACGAGACGTTTTCTGCCGAACTACTTAGTCATGACATCATATCATTGGAATGTGAGAGAAAACACAGTAGCGTGGCATCGTTGAATGAACGACAAAATAACGTGACGTCATGCACGAAATGTAGTCTCCCTCAGAATATTGTATAAATTTTACTTTAACCCTTGTTATTTGTTTAAAATTCGTTTTTATTGAAATGATAGATAAACTTGTTACATACATAGTGTGTTGGTACAAGACTTTATTTCAGGTCTTGCCTGTTGCATGAACTAACCGCATCACAACTCGTCGCTATTGTGACTCGTAGTGGTACTGGTTCACACAACAGGCTCGACCTGATACAAAGTCTTGTACCATCACACTATGTATGTAATGGGTATTTATCATAAGATAAAATTACTCTGAATCAAGTAAAATTATCAATATTGAAAGGTCCTTCCTTTTAAGGTTTGCAAAAATGTGTGATAATTTACAAATCAGTTAGGAAGGATATAGATGTAAATGAACAAGAGAGACTATCTAACATTACACTTAGACATAAATGAAAGAAAAGAAACAGAGCTTTCACTGAAGTTAATATAGGACTAAGCTGACTTTATCTTATCTAGTATAGATTCTACTAACCACACATTGTTTAAGTTTTTCTGGCAGAGGATCTTCCAAATCTTTCTCCCCTTGTTCGTCACTTTTCTTTTTTCTGCACATCAAATCTTTTATCAGCATCCTATTATAAAATATAAACAAATATTTCACAACTTTGATCAATAATAAAATTAAAATGTACTTTTTAACATATTGAGTTTTTATAGTCCTAGCTCACTGAACACTGAAAGACACGTCGCTCCACTCTGACACTTGATCCAGACTCTGAGACAACCAGTCTTAGCTCTTACTCCTTCATACTGCATGCTTAGTGGAGAAGCAACAAATATCAGTTTCACAGTATCTCGTTTGACATTACCTAGAATCAACCAACAATCTATCACACTGAAAATGGCATTAAACACCATAAAACCATCTATCACACTCAAGGCAAGCACACAAACCATTACACCACTGAGGCATTTGTTAAAATTCACAAGAATGTACCATGTTAGTCTGAGAATACTCATTGAGCTTTAAACACATGTGTCCAATTGACTTACAATCATAATAGCTCATACAACAGACTGTACCTGGAACAAATTGTTATAATTTAATTTGATGTGAATACTGCAATCCGATTGGCTGATCCACATGGAGCAACATTGGTTATACTCGATAACCTGGGTTGGTATTGTGACGTCACCAACGTGTTCATCCGCTAACGACAAATTCAAATAGTCACATGAAATAATCGCAATTAAAATCTAGGAATCATTAAATTTTGTTGTAAAAATTAAATTATAAGGAATATTTGAAATTGTTGAACAGGTTATACTTGCATAACCTGGTTTTGGTCAGTTTACGCTTTTCATAAACCGCTTCGCGGTTTATTAAGCGTAAACTGACCCAAACCAGGTTATATCGTATAACCTGTTCAACAATTTCAAATATTCCATAAGTACACCTCTTATTTATATGACTACTTACCATAAGACACTGGGATCACTGGCACATCTACTAAGATGATATGAGACAGCAACAATCATTGCACATAAAATTGAATAAACTGCATTCTGTGCACACTCTTGATCACAGTTAGTCACTGTATTACTTTGATAACAATTGCTTACCTGAAAGTGAAAGAGGAAGTAACATCAACAATGGAAATATATCACACTTTTATTTATATAGAATATTAAAATATTGATAATAATACATTGTAATATAGCCTTGGTGGTCAAGTGAATAAGGCCATTTACTTCTGATTTGACAAGCCTAACACCAGACACCTACCCAAAGACAGGGGTTTCAAAGGTCAGTTCGTTATGTCTGTCCAGGCTTTCTTCTTCCAATAAGTAGTGACATAGCTGAAAAATTGCTGAAAGTAATGCTAAACATCACAAATACATATATCTAGTCAAAGTAACATCACAAATACATATATCTAGCCAAAGTAACATCACAAATACATATATCTAGCCAAAGTAACATCACAAATACACATATCTAGCCAAAGTAACATCACAAATACATATATCTAGTCAAAGTAACATCACAAATACATATATCTAGTCAAAGTAACATCACAAATACATATATCTAGTCAAAGTAACATCACAAATACATATATCTAGTCAAAGTAACATCACAAATACATATATCTAGTCAAAGTAACATCACAAATACATATATCTAGTCAAAGTAACATCACAAATACATATATCTAGTCAAAGTAACATCACAAATACATATATCTAGTCAAAGTAACATCACAAATACATATATCTAGCCAAAGTAACATCACAAATACATATATCTAGTCAAAGTAATATCACAAATACATATATCTAGTCAAAGTAACATCACAAATACATATATCTAGTCAAAGTAACATCACAAATACATATATCTAGTCAAAGTAACATCACAAATACATATATCTAGTCAAAGTAACATCACAAATACATATATCTAGTCAAAGTAACATCACAAATACATATATCTAGCCAAAGTAACATCACAAATACATATATATAGTCAAAGTAACATCACAAATACATATATCTAGTCAAAGTGACTTCATTAAACAAATGTTATCTGGATATAAATATTTATCCATACATGTATTTATAATAAATGTACAAGGTTTTATTCCAATTAAATAGGGCCCCGGGTGGCTCAATGAGTTAGGTGGTTGGATTATCTAACAACTTATAAAGCTATCACCCATACGGAGTGGGTTCGCACCCAGTTTTGTAAATTACAAAAAAGGGTGCACTCAACTCGCAGCCGCAAGTGATAAAGTTTACCAGTTGCTTGCCCATCTGTGTTAGCGGTAGACAGTTTTTTGCATTAGCCAACGTGGCTAATATAAAGTAATTTCTCTTAGCCACAAAAGTATTCACTTAGCCACATTGAACAAAGACAAAAAGAATCATTATTTTTTAAAGTTTAATAATTAACAGTAAAATCTGATTCAACCCACCATTTCTATGGAAATGCCTGTACCAAGTCATGGTCATTACGGTTTTCCCAGTTTTCCGGTTGTTGACTGATTTTGTCTGTTTGTATACTTATGAGTTTTGCCTTTCCTTTGGAAGATTGTTCGGAGTTACAGTAGGTAATTTTGTTATTACCCTTATTCAATGCATTATAACCCAACAAAATCTAACAAAATTAAGGTTTAACCTAACAAATTCTAGCAAAATTGCAGTTGAACTAAGTAAACAGGCAAACATATATCTCCACCTAAATACATTCAAAATTAGCAGACTGGAAAAAAATATGAATGACAAAATTATAAGAAACAATAAATAATAAAGTAAAAAATGTAACAATGACTAAATAAAAGAGGGAGAAGTGACTTCTCTTTCAAGGAGGTGAGAGGGAGAAGTTAAAGACAGCAGAGAGAAGTGGGGGGACTTCTGGGAGAAGTTAATGGCGATAATTCGAAACAATGCTTTGCGACCTGTCTGAAGTTACCCTGCCCAAATTTAGAAATTAGTAAAAAGCTGTCTGATCCGATTTGTTCTGTGTTTTTTTTTAATTCATAATTGCCTAAAGGACATCTATTTAATGTCAAATATTTATTTGTGTCTACCTTGACTATTGGAGTCTAGCATACCAGTGCC
This sequence comes from Gigantidas platifrons, assembly GCA_002080005.1. Lineage (NCBI taxonomy): Eukaryota > Metazoa > Mollusca > Bivalvia > Mytilida > Modiolidae > Gigantidas > Gigantidas platifrons. The sequence goes on from MJUT01064385.1 coordinate 125,970, forward strand.
CCTTTTTCCTTTTGAAATATTACTGTGCTTTGATCTTATGTCACACAAATTGTAATAAGTCATATTTGTGTAGTCTTCAGCAGAAGATATCTAGATGACCCTGCCAATTTGCTCAACGCTCCAACTATATAGCTAGAGAATAAAAATATAGCACCAACGTATATTGACACTGATAGTGTAAAACTGATGCAAGTAAATCCAAAGGCTGTAATTATTATTATCAAATTGCACCAATGGAATAAAACTACTGTCTTTCAAAGTCAATTTTTCAATTGCAGAGGTATTAACATTAGTTTAAACTAATGTGAATACCTCTACAATTAAAAAAATATTAACAATCACACGTGTCTGCAATGTAAACAGTTCTATAAATAGATCGCAATTTTAAATACCAATCGGATTAGGATCGATAAAAATCTGAAACGTCCCTGTGCATTTGGTTTCAACAAATTTTGAATGGCAAACCTTTGCATATATATGAACATAATTAAATGTGAGAACTAAGATTTTATGTCATAGAAATGAGAAATAAATAAATCAAAAGTTCGTTTGGTTAAAAGTGGCTTCGCCATGCCTTTTCCCCAATATCAATAAATTAAACTGGAAAATAGTTGATCGAGAGTCGAAGGAAAATAATTGATCGAGAAGGGGAACCAGGTCAAAAACTATTTTATTAATCAATTTCGGTCACAGACCTAAAAATCCCGGAAAAGCTAAACCAATCATTATCGCGAGAATTCCGGAAAGACTACATGACCGCACCGAATTTCCGTATGACTTTAATATTACTTTTCTTTATTTTGTTTTTGCCACTGTGGCTAACGGGAATGAAAATCTTCTCGCCACTTTCAAGTTGGATTAGCATTTGGCGACGTGGCGATTGTTTAGCGCTAACACAGCCCATGGTAGGTGGTTCTCTCCGGATACTCCGGCTTCCTCCACCACTAAAACTGGTCGCCATGATATAGCTGAAATATTGCTGAAAGTGGCATTACACACAATAAATCAAATCAAATCAAATCTAATTAAATATCCTTATATGATACCTACCTTTGCAGCTAAATAACATAAAGGGTAGAGAAATACTACAGCAATAATACTTCTACAGAATGTGTATACTGATGAACCAAGACTCACTGTGGCTGAAAAATAATACCAAAGGTAGAGAAATGCTACTGCAATAATACTTCTACAGAATGTGTATACTGATGAACCAAGACTCACTGTGGCTGAAAAATAATACCAAAGGTAGAGAAATGCTACAGCAAAAGAGATTACTGTTGTGTCAGTGTTTATCATACTCTAACATAAGATATCACTGTTGTGTCAGTGTTTACCAACAGAGAGAGAGGGATTTTCAACAGCTTTTTCAAATTCACAATTGGTTTATCTAAGCCATTCATGCATGACAAACCAGTCAAAACAGGAGCTATTTGTTTACAATTTAATAAATACTATTGTTGATTTTTTTATAATGGATTTATCTGAGAAATATCACATAGAAGGCAATGAAAAGTCCATTCCAAGCAAAACAAATCAACAAAATAAGTGTGTTTATTGATAATTTATCAAGGCGACAGTACTGACATCAATATAACACAACATATTTACACATAATAATCAACTATAATTTTTCATTTCGCCCTCGTCACTGATAATAGATATCATCGTACGTAAAGATCAAAACGGGAAAATTTAAGTTATTGACAAAAAACTTTTATCTCTTAAGTTGATTTTATAAATAAATATAGATCACTGAGGTAAGGTAAGAAATGTGGATACAATAAACAAAATTTTGCATTGAATTCTGAGAATTTTTTATACTGATTTTTATTAGGGATGTCAACGAGTACTCGAGTATCACTCGGAAGGTCCGAGTATTAAGTACAAAATTTGTACTCGATTACTCAGCGGTTTTTTTCATGTTTATAAGATTTCTGTCCCCCAGTAAAAATTTTGCTTTTGAGAATCTCCCCAATATAATCACCGAAATTGTCGACCAGATAATATTTTTGAACAAGAATAAACTTGATGTCTCCCATAGTGACTGTCAATCAAGCTACATTTGTTAGTTTGTTTACTTTGTAATGATTGATTTAATGGACCATTGATTCCATTATCCTACTGATTGGGCAAGTGTTAGCTGTTTGCCAAAGGCTAATTTATGATCAATTTGTAAATATGTTGATTCTAATTTGCTTTAATTAAATAATTAAAACTTGTAAAGAAACACACACGATATATGCATGATGATCTTCAACAAGTTTAGTAAAAATAAATTGGTCGATTTCACAGTTTGTATACAGATTTGTTAAAATTGTATGGTCTCAAATGTTGTGGTCTTATTGAGCTGGGAGTAGTGTTAATTTCCGTAGTTTAGACTCATTGTTTTGAGGGGTTTGAAGTTACATTTTATAGGTACACTACACTTGCATAAAATATGTCGATTTTAATTTGCTTTAATTAAATAATTAAAACTTGTATATTGTCCTTATACTGTTATAGAAAGAAATACACACGATATATCAACAAGTTTAGTAATATTTTTGGTCGATTTCACAGTTTGTATACAGATTTGTTAAAATTGTATGGTCTCAATTGTTCTGGTCTTATTGAGCTGAGAGTAGTGTTAATTTCCGTAGTTTAGAGTCATTGTTTTGAGGGATTTTAAGTTACATTTTATTGGTACATTACACTTGCATAAAATCCACGAGTACTCACGAGTATTAATGTAGAGTACTCGAGTATCAATTTACACAAATTTTGACATCCTAATTTTTATCATAGTTTTATAAAATATGAAAACTGTAAAAATAGTAGAAGAAATTAAAAATTATGCATGTTCCTTGAAAGAAACGTTTAATGTTGTATAAATTGTTTAAAATTTTGTTGATTCAATGTCTACAAAAGATTTACTAAAATATAAGAGGCTGTTAAAGGGAGATGTTATAAAGTCTCAATCTTCTTTCAACTTCTTTCTATAACCTATATAAAGTCCAACTTTCATATAAAACAATAAAATGTGAAATGCAATTTATTTTTTAAATAGTTTATATGGCCTGTCTCCTATTGACAAGTAAAATGACAAAAGGGGCTTTAAATCTAATGGGCATTGTATAAAATTATTTCAAAGAAAGTACAGGCAGCTGCACTTCGGTAGATTGTGAGAATGACTTGATAGCTCGGCTAAATACATATCATCAAGTATGGCAAGAGCAGTTGTGAATTAACAAGTGTGAAAATGGCATTCTAATGCAATTTGTTTGTACCGTCCAATTTGATTGGTTACTATTCTACGTAAAATTCTCAATCTACCAGTTGTAACTAAGGGGTTCAGATGTAAGGATCTGCCATCTTGAAAATGTGAAATTCTACATGTCACATTTACAACAATACACAAAAATAATTAAAATGCCGACAGCAAAACAGATGATTTACGTCCGCAAATCTTAAAATACAATATAAAATACAATATAAAATACAATCCTAAATGAAGACGGTACAGACAATAATGTAAGAAAATAGACAAGTGATACTTATATGTCAATACTGTTATGAAGATAACAAAATAAATTATTTCAAAATAGTTACCATTGCCTCCAAAGAGATGCATATCAAGTTGTTCTAGAAGGTACATAATAAAGGTGTTGACTTGAGGCAGAAGTCCTACCGTAAAAATCACAGGGAAAAACAGAACTAATACTAAAATATACAAAACAATTCATTTATTACTGAAATATACAAAGCAATACATTTATCAAAATATAATATTTACAAGATATCAAAAACTTTTCCTTAATGCTGCATGCTTAGATGAAAAACAACAAATACCAATTTTATAATCTTTGGTTTTACCCGATTAGGGGTAGAATCCATTATATACCGCACTTGAGACGAGCATGCTAACCATTACACCACCAGTGCGACTCGTAGCTTTTGAATAATAATACATGGTATCAGTGTATAACATACCAAATGTAAATTTGTACTCTAAGACATTGTAAAACTAAATAAAGCCTAATGTTATTTGACAGGCATATTTTGGGTCAACACAGCAGAGAAGGCACAGGATAAAGAATTAAAAAAAACTTACCTTTAAGGAGATCTCTTGCAAATATCAGTGAAGGTGCCATTCCAAATGGCATACCATAAACATGAACGGGAGTGACAGAGGCAAATCTTTGTGCATAGTTTAAGAGCAACATAAGGCCACAACATACACAGAAATAAAATGGACGGCCAAACACAACAAGTCTATTATAACCATGTGTAGGTGAAGAAGCATCTGGCTGTACACTCTGTAATATATATATTTATAGTCATTGAAATATCTCAATTATCTGGTTTTATGTACATTTTGTACTATTTAACTTTATTAAATATGTAAAAATATTTTGGAAAGACTTAATATACTAATAAATCTTCTGAAGTTTCACGTTCAGGAAAGAATAAAAGCTTCCAACAATTTTTTAAAAACATTAAGAATTCAGACAGAATTTTTATTTTTTTTGAAAGTTAAATACAGTTGGATTTCGTTATTTCGAAGTTCACGGGACCGTTTTTGAGTTATCAGAAATTTGACTTCAGGGAAGTAAGTGATTAAGTAAGACAGGCAACTTTGTCAGGTAAGCTTGAGAAATGTGGATGCACACTATTGTCAGTCATTTACAATATGTACATATTGTGTACATATGATTAACATGTGTGTAAGTATTGACGCTGTAAACACTGGAGGCCATACTATTTACACCTTAATAGGTTTGTTAATTGATCTAATTTCTAATTTTGACATAACGAACAGAATTTGAATGAATTTGTATATTAGGGACTAAAAAGTTATTTCTAGAAACCAGAAATTTCGACACATCCAAAAAATTTGAGATAAGAGGAATAAATTTAGTTGAAAAGCACCAAGCTTAAAACAGGACCTCAGAAAAATTTTGATTTAACCAAAATTTCGAGTAAACTGAATTTGACATAACAAGATTCAACTGTACATGTCTACATCATGTCATTTAAAAAAAAAAGAAGTTATGGCTATATGGTACATGTATCTTGGTTGTAAGAATAATATTAGAAACGAAAGTAGTGTTTTGGATACATGTGACGTGTACAGTTCTATAATCTTGGTTGTAAGAAGAACACTGGAGATAAATTAATAGATTTACCTTCATAACTGAGTACTGACAACCAGCAATAACAAAACAAAACATGAAAACCCAGAAATCATAATAAAAATTGGCAGAGAGCACCAAAGCACCGATAGCTCCCACGGCTACTGCAATTATCACAGCTATACAATTCTCTACTGTTGTCAAGTTTCTGAAGTGATAAAGATAAGCCTGATGTTACAACATTTATTAATGTCTATATATCAAGAAACATACTTATACATAAAGCTTAAACCAATGGTTCTCAACTGTCCCTTCTTGGGCCTCTAATGCTGGGTAAAATAGTAGTATATAGTGAGTGATTGATGTTTAATGCCAAAATGAGCAATTTTTCAGCTATATCATGATGAGAACAAGCTACATTCCATGAGATGATAATATTGCCCACTTTGAACTTGAACAACACGCTTTTAAGTTGGATTTTTAAAGTGCTAGCACACTGAAACAACAGTTCGTAAATAGACGTTTTGCTCCACTCGGACACATTATCCTGATTCCGAGCCAACCAGTCTTTCTCCGTAATGCTGTGTACTTTGCAGAGAAGCAACAAAAACCAACAATATAGTCTATGGTTTGACCCAAACAGGGCTCGAACCCACAATCTTTAGCATTTGAGGCAAGCTCCCTAACCATTACATCATCGATGCAGTTACACTGGTATATAAATAGAAGGCTTGCTCGAATGTCATCCGTTTAAATGTTGTGATTTTATTATCATGTCGTTACCTGCTTACCAACCTGTTTTTGTTTTTTGGTCACATGTTGTACCTTTTGATAAGTACAAAATTTAGTATATATCACATGATCAAAATATGAATGCTGACTCCCTGACAATGCACATGGAAGGTATCATTGTCAGTTGGAATGTACCAATATTAAGCATCTTTACGGTTGACTTAAAATAAAAACAAAAGATTCGGATGGGTGTAATAAGGTACCATTTCGTAACATTTCAAAATAAATTAAACATTAGCCGCTGCATATCTATATAAATCAGGAAGAAATGTCAATACAAACCTGTCTAGGAGAGCTAACAAAGCTAATCTATCAAATCTTATCTTGAAGAATTTCTTTGGAAAAAATTGGAATCTGTAGAAATGTTTTGGCTTTGGTTCCTTTACACTTCCCTTCTCTGTGGAATCAGAATCGCCAGAACTATCACAGGTTGTAAGACCTCCCATCCTACGTCTCGTCATCAACAACTCTTCTATTGTCTGACGAGTCACCGTTCCTGGAAGGTCAAGTTCATGTAAGACCTGATCGTCTTTCTTCTCATCAGTCTTTTGTGAATCTATCATTACAGTTGAGCCTGAGCCACTGGATGAATTACTCCATCTGAAACATAAACAGAAACGTTCTAATCTGGTTCAGTTAGAGCACAAATAACAATGAAGACATTCATAAAATAAGAGCCTTAAATAAATTGTGACATTTTAATGCAGGGGTTGTTAAATTACGACCATAGTGACACCTTCATCATACCACAGTTGGTAAAATAGTTGGACAGAGTAAATGTTAAATCTTTATCATACATGTATCAACACAAGACACCTACCTATCTGACCAGAAGTTAGTATTGACAGATGTTTCACTACATGTATCAACACAAGACACCTACCTATCTGACCAGAAGTTAGTATTGACAGGTGTTTTACTACATGTATCAACACAAGATACCGTATATCGGGTTTTTTTCGTGTCTGGATTTTTTCACGATATTCTGTCAAAATCAGCAGGTTAATTTTTCACTGTGTTTTATTTTCGCTGATTGACAAAATCCTCGCTAAAAATAAACCTATGGCAAAAGGATTATCAACTATATACAGATTATTATAACAACAATTTGAAGAATATTTGTTTCTTTTGGTATCATATATACATAAAAACTCAGGTTAATCGGAATTTCAGAACGAGTACATTTCTTTTGTTTTCTGTATATAGATGAACCTTGAGACCACGAAGTTTGATATTATTCGATCCCAGCAACTATAAAAAAAATAAAAAATTAATCTAACACTCTCAATAATAATAATTCATGTAATAACAATATTGTTTTAATCAACTTTATTACGATTGCAAACATTTGATTGTATTAATTATTGTCGAGTGTGGCCTCGGCTTGGTAAATCAGTGACACGGATCTCGGGTTCAATAATTGTTCTTTATATTAATCGTAATTAATGGTTAATAATCAAGCCACAGCTGAATTTAATGACTAATTAACACAAACGATGACAACTTTTTCCCTCTACCTGTAATTGTTAAGTAAACAATTATCTGTTGGTAATCTGACATTTATCCCACCTTGCAGTAAACATCTGTCAATTAAATTGCCATGTTATTTTCATATTATTTTTGGGGAATTTTCCGCGGAGTTTAAATTCCGCGATTTTTAACGGCAGCGAACATAGCGAAAATTAGCCACACGCAAAAAAAACCTGATATACGGTACCTACCTATCTGACCAGAAGTTAGTATTGACAGGTGTTTCACTACATGTATCAACACAAGACACCTACCTATCTGACCAGAAGTTAGTATTGACAGGTGTTTCATTTGCAGTAAAAGCTAATCCAGAACTATTCTCTCCAAATGTATAGGAAAACCATTTACCTACAATATAATACAAGCAAAATTAACCAGAGGCTCTCAAGAGCCTGTATCGTTCACCTGATTATAAAAAGAACCAAATGGTCCTATGTAAAAACTATGTCCTGCGGTGGCAGCCATCTTGGATTTCAGATCGGCATAAAAAACCCAAACTTTTTAGAGGACCTTCAAATGATTATTCCTGGACAGATTGGTTTCAATTGTCCAAGTGGTTTAAGAGAAGAAGCGTTTTGAAACATTTTTCCCATAGGGTCCAATGTTAAACTAAGTCCTGCCGTAGCCGCCATTTTGAATTTTATATCGGAACAAATAACTTAAAGTATGTAGCGGACCATCCAATGAACATTCATGTACAGTTTGGCTTTAATTATATTTGTAGTTTCTGAGAAGAAGCCATTTGAACATTTTCCCATAGGGTCCAATGTCAATTTATTTCCTGCAGTGGAGGCCATCATAGATTTCCGATCAGCATAAAAAACCTAAATTTTGTAGAGGACCTTCCAATGATCATTCCTGGCCAGCTTGGTTTAAATTGTCCAAGTGGTTTCAGAGAGGAAGCATTTTGAGACACTTTTCCCATAGGGTCCAATGTTAAACTAAGTCCTGC
>MJUT01064385.1:164633-193804 GCA_002080005.1 Gigantidas platifrons
ATCTAAAGTTGATAGAAATGGGGGGTGTTACACTTAATTTTGAAAGTGGGTCATCCAAAGATCATTTCAACTCATTTCTGAGCAAAAGATTTTGTTGTGATTTTTATCTCATAATATTCTTAAACGGAATAAACTGGCTGAAAAAATCTCACAGAAAAACCCAGAATATATGTTAAACTACTCATTGCCATGTAGCTGCAGTTAAAATTTGAGTTCATTTTGATTTATAATAAAGCAGAAATTGACATCTAAAGAAATTTCTATTTTTAGTAACAGCAGCCATTTTGAATGGAGGGCGGGGCTGTCAGACACATATTGAAAGGGGACCACTCCAGCCAAATTTGCTTTAATTTGGTTTAGTGGTTTCAGAGAAGATTTAAATGTGATCCTTTATCAAAAGATGCCCAATTTGCATAATCGGCTGAAAGAAAAATTTCACAGAATAACATGGAATATATGTTAAACTACTCCTTGCCATGTAGCTGCAGTTAAAATTTGAGCTCATTTTGGTTTATACTAAAGCAGCAATGGACAATTGAAGAAATTTCTATTTTTAGTAACAGCAGCCCCGCTGGTGGCCATCTTGGATTTTCAATCGGTCCAAAAAGTAACAACACTTGGTTAGCAGCTTGCAATGATCATTCTTGACAATTTTCAATTCCATCCTCCATGTAGTATTGGAGAAGATCTTTGAATTTCAGCCAATCAGAGGCTATTATGGTCCCTGGCAGCCATATTGGATAACCAATAGGAACAAAAAGTAACAACAATTGATCAGAACCTTGTCAGGAACATTTCTGCCAAGTATGGTTCCAATCCATCCAGTGGTTCTTGAGAAGAAGTTTGTTTTACATATTTCCCATAGGATCGCTATGTTAAATTATGTCCCCCGCTGGTGGCCATCTTGGATTTTCAATCGGTCCAAAAAATAACAACACTTGGTTAGCAGCTTGTAATGATCATTCATGACAATTTTCAATTCCATCCTCCATGTAATATCGGAGAAGAAGATCATTAAAAATTTCAGCCAATCAGAGACTTTTTTAGCCCCTGGCAGCCATGTTGAATAACCGATCGTGACGAAAGTAACAACACTCGGTTAGACCATGCAAATGAACATTCCTGCCACGTTTGGTACCATTTGCTTCAGTGGTTCTCTAGAAGAAGATTGAAATGTTTACGGACGGATGGACAACGGACGCCAATAGCTCACCTGACCCTTTGGGTCAGGTGAGCTAAAAAGTGGCACAACTCTAGTAAAAATTGTCAATATCGAACTTGACCTAGATATTCATAAGATGCACTTACATGCCACACCTAGCTTCAATCTGACTTTTCATTCACAAGTTATCATCTGGAAACCAATTCGGGACACAGACGAAAGTATAAAAAGGGATGTAACTCTGGCAAGATTTGTAAAAAAAACGATCGCTATCGAACTTGACCTAGATATTCATTAGATACACTTACAAACCAAACCTAGTTTCAATCTGACAATTTGTTCCCAAGTTATCATCTGGAAACCAAATATTTAGCAATTTTGAGGTATAAAAAGGGGCATAACTCTAGTAAAAATAGTCGAAAAATTGTCATTATCGAACTTGAACCAGTTATTCATAAGATACACTTACATACCACACCTAGCTTCAATCTGACTTTTCATTCACAAGTTATCATCTGGAAACCAAGCACACGGACGGACGACACCCATTTCTATAGTCCCCTTCGACGAAACGCCGGGGGACAAAAACATGTCGCTCATGACCAAAAAATGTTGTGACTCACTCATGCTTTCACGAGTTGGTGTTATTTGGTAATTCCTGAAAAATTTCGACAATGAAACTTGTCATATAGTTATAGTATAAGTAAGTCTATTGAATATACTTATATTATTAGATAACATTGATTACAGAGTTATGGAGGGCCAAAATAGTAATAAATCAACTTGCAGCTATATCATGGCGAGAGCAAGTTCATTTTCAATGAAATGATGATGAGGTCCACTTTGTACTAGACCAACACCCCAAGTTGGATTTTTATAGTGCTAGCTCACTGAAATAACAGTCCACGGATAGAAATGTCACCCTACTTGGGACACATTATCCAGATTCCGAGCCAACCAGTCTTTGTTCCTACTCCTTAATGCTTCGTGCTTAGCAGAGAAGCAACAAATACTAATTTTATAGTCTTTGGATTGACCTGATTGAGGCTCGAACACACGATCTACCGCACTCGAGGGGAGCACACTAACCATTACACCACCGATGCGGTTACCTACAGAGATTTAATATTGGGCTCATCATCCATTTTTTTTTTTACCTAAAAATTAGACGATGACGGATGAAAAGTGACGACAATAACCCACACGACACTTCGGGTCCAGTGAGCTAACAATAGCAATTTATCCTTAACAAACCTTTACATTACACTAAACTACCTCACTCAATATGAAGAAATTAATCTTTTCACTACATCATTCTGATTACCATGGAAAACATCATGGTTATTGGGTTGTCTGCCCCTTGATAAACAGATCATGGTAGGATAAAGAAGAAACACAAAGAATGATATATGAAAACTACTTTTACTGTCAATGAAAATGATCTGTACAGTGAAGTCTTCTAGATATAAATTAACAAATGAGTCAATGTCTGAAAAAAATTGTGATTGAGCATGATCACCCTACAGATTTATTAATATAGAACAATGAATACAGGAAAATAATGATAAAAAATCTGAGATGGCAGGGCAAAAAAAAATGTGTTTAAAAACTATTTTAACTTGTTTGTTTAATACAAAATTGCACTAATATAAAGGTGATTTTCAAAAAATGAATGATAATTATTTACAAAACTTATTAAAATTGGACAGAATTATCTGATTATGAACAAAGCATCATGAAGGAATTGCTAATATACAAGCATCTGTAACATGCCAATTTTTTTCAGACATGAATCAAAACTGCCATTTGAAACTGCTAAAAATATACATTAAGATAAAAACTATCCATATCATGTCGTACAAATAGTTTCAGAAAGTAACAATTTTTTCTTATCGCCTGTACAAATTTGAACACAAAAACTTATAAAACCTTGTTTCATCACACACACATAATATAACATACTACTAAAATCTTTACAAAAAATCCCTACAAAAATAATATAGAACAAACAGCATTCAATAGAATGCCAAGAATATAATAATATTGCAATTAAACATAAAACATCTAAGTTTCAATCATGATTATTTTTATACACAATTCACAGAAAATATCAAAATATGAGACCAAATTCAAAAATCTACAAAATCTTCCTTTGTCCTTAATAAATTCATCTTTACTCCCCAACCACATGATTTCAGTGTATATACACATTTTTGTTTTCAGATCTAATTTTTTTTTGATGCAATCAACTACATACATACATACAATTTCTCCAAAGTGTACCCCATCCTTTCCCAGTATGAGTGTGCAATAAAGATAAAAGAAGACAACAAACTGTGTTCTTCATCTCTATATAGGCTAGCAATTCAACCAAAAAAAATGCACCCCTCACAAATCTTTTTACAATCATTCAACACTACAACACACTCATTTTCATGAATTTGATTTTTACGTCCATCAAGAGCATTGTCATGTTATGAATTGCCATTATTTATTACATTGTTTCAAACATCAAAAGATTTCCTACAAAACATTGTATTTGTTTTTTAAGGAATCAATCTTCTAACCCTGGGATTACCACCACATTGAGAATCTGGATGCATTCAGGTGAATTCACATTAAAAAAAACCTGACCAATCATATAATATCCCTCATTCATGTAAACTTTGTAAAGAAAGAATAAATTAAATAGAAAATATATCTTAATTACAAATGTTAAATTCAAATCAAAAATAAATTTCCTCCAAATAAAGTTGAAAATTATCAAAATGATTATTTATAATCAATTGCCCAGAAAAAAAAAAGAAAGTCTAAATTGGTTATGTAAGACGAGTGTAACAATAGAACTAACATCATCCTTAACACAAAGATCAACCAAAACAATAAAAACAACAAATTGATGCTGTCATGATGATTCTTTGTCCACATTCAAACACACACATTCATGAACTGTCTAACACAAGTCTTATGCTTCATCGTCATCCTCGTCTTCTTCAGGTACATCTTCCTCATCCTCTTCATCTAATTCGTCTTCCTCTCCTTCCTCCTCATCATCATCAACCTCACCATTGTCTCCTGCTATTCGCTTAAAGTCTTCTTCATCATCGTCACCGAATAGTTCATTGAATGATTCTATCACAAGATAATTTTGAAAAACATCGTTGGACAATTCCTCGTTTCCTTCTCTTACGACAATGGCACTGCGTAAACCAGCTTTGACTGCTGCTGCTGCCTCTGTTTAAAATAAATGTCAAATGTAAGTGAAAAAAATGTATCGAAATAAGTAAGCAAATTTTTATTTAAATATATAGTGGCAAGAAAAAATCTCATTGTCAATTACATTTTTTAATGTCTGTTTGTACTACACCAGCATCAAGTGTAGTATGCTGAAATAAGTCAGCAGTTCATATGTATTATGCAGACGGAATATACCAAGACACACTATACAGACTACTTCTCAGCTGGTCTTTGCTTTTCTACATTCCAGACCCACTTTTATGCAAGAGTAGTAATTATCAATAAAGATGGCTTTAAACTCAAAAACAATTTTAGACTATTTTTAGGTCATTACAATATTTAACTAGGAAGAACTGTTTTAGATACCTAAAACTTATGTCTCCCCTTAATGCGGCCATCTGTACAACAATAAGTTACACATTATGAGTTGAATGATACTATTTAAAAAACAATTATTTGACCTTGAGGTCAAAGTCCAACGACGGTCATTACAGTACGCGACACACCGCCTTATGGTCATGCACCCACATACCAAATATCATTGACCTATCTCGAAAGACAAAAATGTTATGGCCCGGACAAGAAAATACTATTTAAAAAACAATTATTTGACCTTGAGGTCAAAGGTCAAGATACCAAGAAGGTCATTACGGTATGCGACACACCACCTTATGGTCATGCACCCACATACCAAATATAATTGACCTAGCTGGAAAGACAAAAAAGTTATGGTCCAGACAAGCTTCGCTGAGAAGAAGCGGAAGAAAAAAAATCAGACTAAAACAACATGTCTCCCTTCGTTTGATGGGGAGACATAATTACCACATTAATAGACATGTCAATACCAGACTTACTTATGTCACTTAGAATAGACAAATGCTTTGTAGAAATCTAATTTGTTCTAGTACATTGGTATAAATCTTGTAACTCTTATTGATCGATACAATTGATATAGTTGCTATTGTTTGATATCAAATTAATTTCAATACAGTGAAAATGTTCGAGTATCTGAAAATGTTCTCAATTTGGTGCTTCATTAAAAAAAGAAAGAAAAAAAGAAGTAAAATAACTCCAACACAAAGTATTTAATCTACAGAGGTGTTCAATCAGAGACTAATGTTTTCACAACATTAACCAAGCATACAGTATTATCATTTATAATGAGTTCAACAGCTGTAAAAATATACTTTTCCTTTGCTATATAGAACATTCAACATTTTCAGAATAAGAACAAATGACTCTGTGAATGAGTTCTTTAAAAAAGTTTATATGCTGCTGTTTTCTATGTACATTACATCAAAAAGAAGTACATAAGGCCATCCTTAATTAAAAAAGTGATTGCTTAGCTGTAATCTCATCTGACTTTAACATTTTTTGTATGTATAGTGAAAAAACATTATTTGACCTTGAGGAAAAATCAGACTAAAACAATGTCTCCCTTCGTTCGAAGGGGAGACATAATTATTCCACACTTTCAGATGAATTGGTAGTTCAAGTTATTACTACAGGACCATGAAAATATGACAGAATTGATGCAACTGAGAATTAATTGCAAAATTGATGGGATCCATTCCGAGTCATCCAAGTTTAACTGTAAATACATGCCAGGGCTCTACAATGCGACCAAAACACTCGCATTTGCGAGTTACTTTTGTAAAATGCGAGTAAAAATTCTATATTGATAGCCAGACGGTGAGTTGATATTTCCAGAACATTTTCATTTCCTCACCGATATATTTTTCCAATTTAAATTCTTACTTTTATTTTCCGGTCTTTTAAACTGTGCAATTGACTTGGACATAAAAGTTTTAAATCACATACTTTTAACGCTTGCAAGTGACCTTGATTAGCCAAAAAACAAAACCTTTCTCACAATTTTTTTCACTAAAATCAACTGATGCCTGATGCAACTTTTATGGTAGCATAAGCCAAAATACTGATGAAGGTTCAGGTTCTGAAGCTGAAAAGTGTAAATTCCAAGACGTCTCGAAGTGTGAGTTTTGTGCTCATTGCAATGAATTGATTGATGATTCCAATGACTACGTTATGTTTGCAGAAAGGCAGGCCCAGATATTGCCCAGAATTTTTCACTGGAAAACGTTTAAATGTGAAGGTCTTGTTTATCAAATGAAACATGGAAAATGTTTCAATGTGGTATCAGAAAAAAAAAAACATTCCTCAACTAAGTATCTTCTGGCTCATTCAGAGCATTAATAATTATGTACAAATAAATACATATCGGAGATATATAGTATGAATTATGGCAAGTAACAAGTAGTATTTTTTTCCCTTACTAGCCAGGGACTAGTGGGTGCTGGTATGAATTGTAGAGCCCTGTCATGCACATCAATAAGGAATAAAAAATTACCATCAGGGTTATCCGTTAAGAATAAAATTTCATCTGGCTGTGCCTCAATATCTTCTGCTATTTTTGTATAACTAGAACTGTCTGTCTTGGGTCCAGTTGTTGTATCATAAAAACCAGTGAACAGCTAAAAAATAGTCAAATTTATTAACATTCTCTCCCTTCACATTTTTTTTTAAAAACGATATAAAAAAGAAAAATAGCATCTCTCTCAGCACCTCCATACAATAAGAATTATTAAGTACAAGTCATTTGGGTCTGTATTTTAATGAAATCCATATGCTCAGAGGCAGATTTATACATCAGAAATAAAAGAACCGCCTAGTGCAACGTATCCCCCCAGCACTTGCATAACATTTAGTTTTATATATTTATAGAAAGCAGCCTTGCAGTCTTAATGTATAACATACTTTCAAGCCACATGCAAAAAATTATTCAAATCTATCCATGTTTACTAAAGTTATCGCGTAAACAAGACTAAATTCTCAAAATTGGTGATTTTTCAACCAAAAACTTAAGATTCCCCCCCCCCAAACCCTTGCTTCAAATATTTCCATGTAAGAACCCATCCAAGATAATAATAATTACAAGCCACATGCAAAAAATTATTAAAATCTATCCATGTTTACTGAAGTTATCGCATAAACAAAACACAATTATCTAAATTGGTGATTTTTCAATCAAAAACTAAGACCCCCCCCCCAAAACCCTTGCTTCAAATATTTCCATGGTAGAACCCATCCAAGATAATGATAATAACAACCCACATGGAAAAAATTATTCAAATCTATCCATGTTTACTGAAGTTATCATGTAAACAAGAAAGTGTGACGGACGGACAGACGGCCGCTATTACTATATCCCTCACTGCTATTGCGGGGGATAAAAATTGTATCATGAAACCTCTACATACATACTTCAAAAAAGCGAGTAAAAAAAAAGTCACATTTCTTGTCTAAGTCAAGACTCTTGAATAGTGGAACTGAGGAATTGTAGACAAGATTAGTGATTAGACCTAACTGACTGGCTGTAATGCTTAATATCAAAGAGGGATTTTCCAATACCAAAAGAAACAACATACATGTATGTGCATCAAACAGGAATAAAAAAAAAAAATAGCACATACAAACATCAAAGAGAAAAAATTTCTACTATTAAGAAATTTACAAAATTACAAAAAGTTTATTTCAAAATTCAAACTTGTATTCCTGTATGATCATAAATTGAGAAACCTGTCTGCATTTTCATAGGTCAAGTTGTGGCATTTTTACTGCACAATGAGCATGTATTCTGAAGGCCAGAGACATTTTTCAAGCTACGAGTATCAGAAGTGTAGATTATTTCAGACTGTTCGCATGTTTTGCACACAAAAGGTGTAATTGAAATATAGCTATATTATTGTTAATCAAAAAATTATTTAGTGTACAATATATGCATATAATATTGGTACATACCTCTAACAAATTACCATCATCTGTGTTTGCAAAGAGAAGCTTTTGACTTTCTACACTGCCTGATGAGTATACATAAACAGCTATACCTATTTCTACTATCTGTTGTAGATTTGGTCCTACATCTTCAAACAATCTGAAAATCAAAATGTCAAATATTTTCACACAATGACAACCAGATCTGCCTTTTTTCTTGTGAAAGAAAAACTTTTTTTGATAGGATCATTCTAGGAAAGTAAAAACTAGCACTCCACATAAATCAGCAGCTTGAACTTGGATGCTTAATGTCAAATGAGCAATTTTTCAAATAGATCATGGCAAGTACAAGTTACATTTTGATGAGATGATGATGTCCACTTTGTAGGATTTTAATAGTTGTTACCTACTCACTAAAAACAGTCCATGGGTAGATGTGTAGCTCCACATGGACACATTATTCTGATTCCGAGCCAACCAGTCTTTGATCTTACTGCAGTGTGCTTGGTAGAAAATCTACAAATACCAATTTTATAGTATTTGGTTTCTTCAAACTAGGGCTCTAAATGCCATTTTAACATAATTTAACCAAAAGATGTTTAAATACATACTCTGCTTTTAGTTTTTCTTGACTATAACCCTCCTTCCAAATGTGACCCTGTAGAGCTTTCAAAGCAGTTGATTTCCTATCCTTGTCCATCTGCCACTTGACATTCTCAACAACAGCTTTTATAATATCCCCTTTGCTGCTGTCAGATGCAGGGATAGCTACCACACCCTCTGTTTTTTCTTCAGCATCTTTAGCTGCCTGCAATATCAACTCAATATTTAAACGAATGCAGAAGTTTCCAGTGCCATGAGAAAGGAAAATTTTCATTAAAAAATATATATCATCAGAAATGGGAATAACATAAGGTATATTGCAATAAAGAAGCTGAGTTCCTATTATTGTTGAGTAGGAGAAATTTAGAAATATGGAAAAGAAAAGAAATCACAAAGACAGCAATCCAAACTTGAAGAATAAATTGCAAGTCAGATTATGAAAAATAAACAATACTGTGTTCCATTGTTGTTATGGTAACTGATGAATAAAGACAATCAGTACAAGTCAACGATTGTGGTAGCACAATGAACTAGATTCATGGAATGACGTTTTTGAAGATGCAATTCAAAAGGACAACAAATCAGTCAACTATGTACATACAACTAATTATTTCTTTCCAAATTTTGAAATTCTGTCCACTCTTCATTCTACATTTTTTTAAGTATGCAACTGTTAGTTAACATATCCCGAAGTAATTATCTGCCTAGATTAATAAAACAATGCAAGAAGACAGATTTGTAAACCATGGGTGTTAAAAAAATTTATATGCTGTCAGATGAAAATACATGTATGAATGAAATCCAGAATCAACCCCTGTTAACCTGTTCACATCTCAATTGAGGAACTACAAATGCAGAGATATAAGTTGCAAGTCACATACATCCGAAAATTCAAGTTAAGATAAATACCCAGAAAATTAATGCCAGACTCCAGCAAGACCTATATGGATCAGAAACATTGATTAAATTCACGATGCATAACCAGCAATTAAGATTACACTACTTTGAGATATATGCTTAGCATTCTGATAATATGTCAACGTGAATAAATAAAGTATAAATATGCAGCAATGATGAAAATCATGATGTTGTCTTTTCTTAGATATGTTCACACCTGTATAAAATGTAAAAAAAAAAAAAAAAAAATATACATATTAAGTCAATAATAATAATATGTGTGGTTTTATATGGGTACAAAATTATAAAAGTGATGTTAATAATATTGAAAATTGACTAACTTTTTTTAAATCAAGAAAATAATAATAATTAGGATATGGTAAAGAATCCACTTATTTTTTATTTGACCCATTTCTTTTTAATAAGGTAGCACTAGCTGGAACCCCACACAAACAAGTGTTAATAGTGCATACATTTCTATATGAAATGTTCACCTTGTTGTTATGTTACATAGGCATATAAACTAATGCCAGTCAGCTAGCATACAACATAGAGTGATAAAGCACTAAAGGGTACATATACTACCAATCAAAATGTATGTACATGTGTACTAAGCTATGTTTCAGAAGAAGTCAACTGCTAGCTGTAGAAAGTATTCTACATCATTTGGATTTCATATTTTTAATTACAATGTTATCATAAAAAACACCTAGTTTGAATCCAAAGCAAGTTCAGTTCAGTTGTAAATCCATCTTAATATATAAAAGACTTACCAGTTCTCTCAAAGCTTGGATGTCTTTCTTGGTTTCTTCGTCATCAAATTTGCTCGTCAAGAATTCTTCTATGTTCTCAGTAACATAAGGGAATAGTGACTCCTGCATAGTAAAAATAATATCATAAGATTTCAAGGTATCTTAGAAAAAAAAATCTGTCTTGATTGTAAATGCACAATTTTCTATTAGCAAATCATGTTGTACATACTAATTAGATATCTACACTTGCGGCTTTTAATTCATATTACAGCAGATAAGAATGCAAGGAGATCCAGGGGTCATTGTGTCCGTGATCGTATGGTAGTTGGATTTACTACCTGTGCATTAAGTGTCCATCATCACTAAAGTTGTGAGTCGGAACCCTGTTCATGGTGAGGTATACTTGATGCAACATCATGTGATAAAGTTTATCAGTAACTGGCGACAGGTTGGTGGATTTCCTCCCTCAATAAAACTGACCATCACGATATAAGTGAAATATTGTTGAAAGTGGCACTAAATACCATAAATCCAAGGAGATCTATGATAAACAGGTGGGATAACCTGGGCAAATAAGTTGTCCTGTTGATTTGACTTAAGTAATGAAGTTTACTGATCCTGTATTTTTTTTAGTAGTCACTTCCATGATACTACCACAGCATGTCGACAAGGGAAAGTTGAACTAATTTATATTAAAAGCAAGTATGCACACAGTATTATACCTTACACAGTAATATACTGGACCAATCATATTTTGGACATTTGTCTTGTTTTACTATTTCATGTTTTAAGTGTGTGTTTCAAACATGAAAAATTTCAGAATTTTGGACCCTTGCTCCTTTTTGAAATAAAACAGTAAAATGTTTTGTTGTGTCCATCAATAACCCACAACAGGGTTCCCACTCTTCTTTTCCAGATATGAAATTCCAGGTTTTTTTTCAGTTTTCAAGGATAAGTTTTCTTGTTTGTTATTTGCCGCTTGAACAAGTATTTTGTTATTATCACGGATTTCTTCACGTGTGATTGAATATTGATCGCCATCATCGGAACTAATTCATGTAACATTGACCTGCACTACTTCTACAAACACATTGCAGATTCAGATTCAAGTTATCAATTCGTCCCTATGCCGTTTGTCCCCTTTTTTTTGCCTATTGTAGACGCTTTTATTATTATTGGGACGAATAAAGCAAGGGACGAATTGACTATCGGACCAAGGGAAGTAACTCGAAATTGACAAATTGCATCAAAACTTCTGGTGGTTAAAAAATTACGCTTTCAATAAAGATTTCCAGGGTAAATCCTGGATTTTGACAATTTTTTTTAATTTTCAAGGACATTTCCCGACCGGGAACGTGTATAACGAAATTCCAGGGTATTTCCTGTTTTCCCGGATGCGTGGGAACCCTGCCATAAAGACGATCATTTCAACAAATCAAAGTTGTTTTGAATAAAAAATTATCACCTATCAGATCTGTCATGTTAGGATAAATTCTTACAAATGCAGGGCTCATCAAACCAGGCAACAAAGTAGCCTTCACGGCTCTGAAGTCGCCCCAACAACGAAATTTCAGTCGCCCTGTTATTTTGAGACATCGCCTATAAATTTTCAATAATCATACTTTTTCTTCAATATTCACGTAAAAGAAGCTCCCATGTTCCTGAAATATGACCCATACAGGGCTTGATGTTTAATATTTTATTCCAAACTCGTTAATGGCATCCTTTTTAAGATCATTGTGCAGTACACGTTCGTTTTGTGAAAGGTAGGGGAACATGCGGTAGTGGGGAAAGAAACGTTAAAATCGGGATCGATTTTCGAAAGTCTCCCAGATTTTCCCTCACTTCGCCCTTAAGTCAACTGAGAGAGAAGTCAAGTCGCCCTGTTTTTGCTATGTGTGGTGAGCCCTGCAAATGAAGGCCAGATCTTACAGTAAAATTCTTCAAGTAAACATGAAATGTGCAATGCTGCATCATATTAATATGGTTATCTGAAAACAAAACATTATAAACAAATATATTCTATTTTTTGTCCATAGCTGTTCCTATGATAAAACCTGTAAAGAACAGGTAATTTTGACAATTTGTTGACTAGACCATACTAGCAAAAAAATTGCATGACTGGCGACTTTATTCAAATGAGGAACAATCATATGGATGCATTCCATTCAATTCCGTTATACTACAGAACGTATTTGAGTTGACTATATTTGTGCTATGTACATTGTACATGTATCAGGGTTTGAATTAAGTTTTTAAAGGTACATGTAGTTGCCCAAAGGGCAAGTAAGAAAACAAATAGACTTGCCCATTATGACAGGAACTTGTCCAGCAAGCTACACCTCGCTTGCGAGGTGCCAACTACGACAGGGGGCCGCTTAAGGCCCCCAGAAGCACTGGGTAAATGATTAAAAATCCTGCATTCTAGGCTTTTCCTGACGCCTAAAAATTAAAGTTTTAAAAGTCCACTTTTATAATTGAAAAATATTGAAAATTTTTGCAAAAAAAATTTTGGGGTGTTGTGTTTCTTCAGGTTTCTCCAATTATTACACCATAATTGTAGTGTGTTGCTGTGTTTCAAAATCTGGATTATTCATGAAAAATTTGTATCTAAGACCCAGCTTAAAAATATGGCCCACCTTTTTTTGACTGGGTATGTACGTAGGTAGATACACATGTAGGCAAAATATTTTAATTATTCATGAAATATGACATATTGTCACCTCTTCAATGTATAAATGTCAGACATATTTTTTGGCCTCATGCTTGTCATCCTCGTGTTCCCCTTTACGCTTTTGAGATGTGAAGATTCTGAACAAACAGCAGCCATGATGGCTATGATTATTGAGTAGTTTTTTGCCCCATATGGAACTCGGTCCTAATTAAAAAACATCGCGGAAATAGGTCTTAAAATGATTATGATAACATAATATTAATCATTAAACATTTCGATCTTATATCCTGTGGAACAGCCTAACAAGAAAAAAATTATGTATTTTGAGTTTCGCAAGTTGGTATATCCGATTTTACCACGTGTCATTTTAAGGCCGACTTGTTATGGTCCGAAAGCAATCCGAAATTTAGACCGATCCGTATCAGAAACTATAGATACTACTGTATCAACATCCGTTTGGAAAAATCATCAACATTTTCTCGTTGATCTTTCAAAATTCGCGAACAATACGAAGTGACAGCTCTTTCTTGTTTCAAACTGTGGTCAGGAATCTGTAGTTTGATTGAATGTATCTAGAATTTTTCACTTGCCCAGTGGGCTGCTGCCTTTAAAATCTTAATTGCCCGTGTCAAATTTAGCACGGCACGGGCAATCGGTTATTTCAAACCCTGTGTATCAGTATAACATTGTAATGTCAACTCTTTGTCATAAGAAAACAAGATTGTTTAAAATCAAATTTCAACAATGCAAAAGAAAAAAAAAATTACCTTTAATTTTCATATCACAACTAAAATATCAATAAAATTCATTTGGATACACATATGAAGAGATAGATGATTTGTTTTATGGTGTTTAGTGCCACTTTCAACAACATTTCAGCTATATGTCCTGGTGGTCACAGTGTGGGAAACCATTTTTTTCAAACACTCGCCAAAATGGCGAGTGGATTGAAACAATTACTCGCCAAAATGAAATAGAGCTCGCCATGTTTGGAGAGTGACATTTTTTTTAAACTCGCCAACAAATACCAAATAAACAATACAGTAATGTTCAACAATTTATTTTGCAGATTTTGACAAGTCATTAACTTGGTCAAAAAGGATCAACACTCTCTTAAGAGCTGCACTGATCTCTTATTCCTCAATTTCGTTGTCTTCGTCTTCATCAAGTACGGAAGCACAGACTTTTAAGTTTTGATACGCGGTATAAAACATGTACATGTATGTCAAATCTGGTTCCGACACATATTTAACTTTTTGTTTTCGCTACGAATTCGTTTGAAATATTTCAAAACCAAATTATTGTATTTGCATTAATTTTAAAAGTCATCACATCTATTTTTTATGAAACAATATTTCATTTAATCGTGAAATCGACCTTGGCAAAATTATGCGGGTCGGGATTGTATACTTAATTTTTCTGTAGAGAAAGTGTCATGATCTCCAACGTTGGAGGTAAAGATAGATACGATACATGATGGAATGTTTTCTTATCGAGCAATGATTAATAAAATGTTGGATAAATGACACAGTTAACATATATTTTAACTGTTTGGGAGCTATGGTATTTTAAAGCTGTATACCAGTTATCGTGGCGAGCGTTTTCAAGTTCCTACTCGCCTTACAACTGTTACTCGCCAGACCGGCGAGTATAAAGTGGATTGTACTCGCCACCCGACATTTCAACTCGCCTTGGCGAGTTGGCGAGCGTTCGTTTCCCACACTGTGGTCAGTTTTATTGTTGGAGGAAACCGGAGTATCCTGAGAAAAGCACTGCCATGTCGCAAGTCACTGACAAACTTTATCACAAAAGGGGTAATCAGAATTTGTAACTCTTGAAGTCTTGAATCAGGAAAAGGTTTTTATATAAAAAAAATCTATATATATTTTTATTAAATTGAAACTTTTTCTCTATTTTTATCATTGCATTATCATTTTTTTGTATTTAATTCAGGTTTTTGGTAATATTAAAAAAAAAAATCTACCTAATCATTTCAAAAATCATAAGTTGGATAACAAGCAGTATTTGGTAAGACTTCCTAATTATTTTTTTTTATAAATTAATTTTAAAATAAGGGTTAGGATAAACTGTTATAGTCCATTTGACTTCTATAAATCTTCAGAAAATAATTCTTAAAAATCCAGTTTTCAAATCAATAATTTTCTTTTCTAGATGTTTATTAATATATGATATATACCAACTCTAGACAATTAATTTCAAAATTTTTGGTCCATTATTAAAAAAGTTACCCATTAGGTCTCTAATATGCTAACTATATTTTCTATAGTGTAAAAGCTCCAAAACTATACACTAATAATTTTTTTGTCAGAAATTCATATTAATAAAATCTAACTCAAAAAGACTCATAAAATGACAACAAAATTATTACAAAAGTACAGAAAAAAATATTAAACAGAATCTGTCAACTTGATGTTGAAACACATGTACTACGGAACAAAGAGAGATAACTCTATTTGGAAAAATCCACATCATGCGTCAAAATGGAGACGACAAATCACCCATGTTTTTGTATATTGAAAATGTCTTTTATTATGCAGATGCAATTATCGCGGTGACCAAAGCATTTAAAAAATGCTAGCTCGAGAGAATATGTCTCCATAAAAATAACATAATACGCGAAAATAGTCGTTCGCAACATTCACCCAAAATGGTAGCGTCATTCTTATTCCCCGCATTTTTTTTAAATTTCAATGAAATAAAATTTTGAATAATGTCTGTACATAATTTCTTTTACTTGTTACATGTTAAAATTATGATAAGCTTCACACATTAAACATGTTCAGCAACTTAATAATCAAGTTTTAAGAGTAAAAGTAGAATAATGGTTGAAGATAACACGCCGGTCGGCTATGCGGAAGATGCATCATGGTGCATGGCTAAACTCTTATTTACCTTCACAAAGTCGATAGGAGTTGTTGTGCCTTCAATATCGACAATCAGTGCCTTCACACCATCTAAAAGTGAATCTGCCTCTTCTGCTGTTCTTTTTAAGGACTCCATTGCTCTGCAATTCAAGGAAACTTTGAAAATACACAAGTGACGCTTATGATGGACAAAGAAGCAAATTAAACAGGTGCGCTAAATGTAACCGCTAGATGGCGTTGTTTGTTGGGCTGTCGAATCCATAAATAAACTCCCACCGAAATAAATTTCAACATGGATTGTTTGTAAAAGCTTGTTCAAATAAAACTCTAATTTTTGATCGTATAAGACAAAATAATTAAATATGATTCAACTATATCAGATTACAAGTGTATAGATATACATCTGTCAAATTAATTATAATCATAATTAATCATACAATTTTGTAGCAAAGAAAAGCAGACGATGACCGACTTCAAACAGGAGAATTGACCAATCACAGAATTTGTTATAAATTCTCATCGGAAGTTTTTATTCCTCCATTATTCTGAAGGCTCAGGTGGGGACAAATTGTATTATTGACACGTATCCGTTTTCAGGTTCCTCACACAAGAAATAAACTTTACAGGTAACAATAAAAGGTTTAATGACAAGACACCATTTGTTTGTTTTGAAATGTCGTTTGCTTAAAGAGAATACCTGTCAAGCGAATGTATGTTTTGTGTCGGTAAAAGTTTGCCGACGTGGACTGTCGCTGCAAATCAACATCTTTTGGCCGGTAGTTCAGGTCCCTGGTTTTATTTTATAAACCAACATTTCTGCGATTTGAAGTCGAATCATCCATTAAATTATAAGTCAGAATGGAAGAATTAAAAGTTATGTCTCAATTTATTTCAGTGAGGGGCGTGGTAAAAGTTGATTAACAGTGTCCCGTGGGGTAGACGACAGTTGAAGCTATGGATCCTCAAGTTATTCTGATAGGTATAGTGGCATTTGTTGTGTCTGCTGTCCTTATATACCTGATATCTGCATTTGGATTCAAAGAAAAGTCGTATGAAGAAGCCATAGCTGAACAGAAAAGGAGATTGGAAGCTGAACAAGACAAGATAAGGAAAGAAAAGAAGGCAGAAAAGGATAGAAAAAGGGCAAAGAAAGGTAAAGAGAAGTCTAAAGAAAAGATTCAACCAAGTGAACATGATACAACAGAACGGAAAATGGTGAATCTGGAAATAGAACCAGAAATCATTGAACCACAAACCAGTAGTGATCAAGAAAGTAAACCCAAATCTAAGGCAAAGAAAAATCTAAAACCAATCCTGGTAAATAAGGATGAAAAACCTAAAATTGCTCCACACTTGCAAGAGGCAATCCATTTCAAGTTGACTCCAAAGGATGAAGTGGAATTGCTTCATGAACACGAAAAAGAGAAGAAAACAACTGGCAAGCAGAAGAAAGATGAGAAAGTGAAAACTGAAACTAGAGAAGTCATAAAGGTGCAACCTGTTGAGGAGGAAATGGTTGTGGTACAAACCCAGAAAGTACAAGCAGCAGCACCAACAGTAGAGAAAAAGGCAAAGAAAGCCATAGGTGAGATTTTATTAACAGATATTACTGGCATACCAGGTCTCACTTATTTGTCATATGTGAACTTGAAATGCATTTTGAATTTCAGTAATGAAAATATCTTTATTGTTGTTTTTTTTTTTAGTTCACCTGGACCACTTATCTATGTGATGTATTGACATCACTTCATCGAATATCTTCAGTAAACATGTCAATCTTTTTTCTCACAAGCAAACAGAAAATGTGAAATCAAACTTGACACTTTGCCCTTGTGATCTATTCAGTAGTTTCCTCGATTTTTGCCCCACTTTGCTCTGAAAAAGAATTGTCATGCCCCGTTTTGTGTGGCAAGGCCTTTTTATCCACACATATATTGTACCCAGAATTTGGATTTTAAAAAACTAACACTCAGGGTTTCAGCCAGGATTTTGATACCATTAGTTACTTTTGCGGAGCAAAATTTTTTTTTGTAGAAAGTTGTAAAATAAATTATTATTTCTCAGACCTCATAATAAAATTGCAACAATTGGAATAAAAATACTGTAGTTATTTTTTTTTTCATTGCAGACACGTGTCTGTTTGTAAATAGTTTTATAAATAGAATGCAGTTGTTAATACCCGGATGCAGATCAATAAAAATCTTATGGGTCCTCGTGCAGTGTATTTCAACGAATTGAATGACCAACCGTTGCATATAAATGAACATATTAAATATGAGAACTAAGATTTCATGTCACAGAAATGAGAATAAATTCATCAAAAGTTCGTTTACTTAAAAGTAGCTTTGGTGGATGCGTACTCCTCTTGCATTTTTGGTGGCACCATTTTTATTTTAAAGTTTCTTTAACCAAAATTTATAACTTTTCGAGAAAATCACTTTCAAAATACTTAATGGTTACGATAGATTTCAATAAACATGATATTGACATTTTCATAAATGAAACGTGGCAACAATAGTTCGTTATTCCGGACATATTTTTTTTTCGTTATTCCAGACATTGTGACGAATCGTGCAATGAATGACGATTACAAAAATATGTCCACTTTCAATACTGTGGCATTTTGAGTACATGTCACAACTATAAAAAAAATCATTATCGTTGATTGAATTCTTTGTCGGGAAAATCAAGGTAAATCAAGCCAGGTGAGATTGAAGATTGCGCAATCAAAACAAAAATTCTATAATCCGCATGTCATAAAATTGTCATTGTAGTGACTAATTAGTTTTAATCAGCAAATGAAGAAGAAAAATGGATTTTTACAAACATTTTCTATGATTTTTTGAAAATTCAAGTGGCGAATTGGGTACGGGAAATACTCGTCACTTTCGAAAATCAATCGTCAATGACGAAAGTGATGAGCGCTAGCTGAATCACTGACTCTACTCTAAATTGTGAATATTCTTATCGATAATTCAAGTTGCTAAAAAATAACTATGTGTTGATAATATACTGTAACATGAACGCTCCCAATCCCATCTTAAGTTATGGGAACAGTAGTAGGTTCATAACCACTTCTGCTAATTGTATTAGTTGATATCTCCTTTAGTTCAGTTGGTAGAGCGGTGACTTACAATGCGAGAGGTTCTGGGATCGAATCCAATTGGGGACCTTGTATTTTTCGGAGGTAAAGCATTCTCTACTGTTACATTGGCGCCGAACTAAATAACCCACGATGGTTAGAACAGGAAAACTGGTGGGGTTGAAAATTTTGCATTTGAGATTTCGTCATCAAGGTATGATCACTAATGAGGTAGGGGGAGTGAAACGGGAACACTCCCCCAACCATAATAGATTCATAACCACCTCTGCTAACTGCGTTAGTGGAGATCTCCTTTAACTCAGTAGGTAGAGCAGTGGCTTACAATGTGAGAGGTCCTTGGATCGAATCCCATCGGGGACATTGCATGTTTTGGAGGTAAAACATGCTCTACTGTTACAATATTTACCCTGATCACCAGTTTCCTCAAAGATCTTTTTTAGTTTTTATGAACATTTGGTAAACACCCTAACCCTAACCTGTGACATAATCTTCAACATGAAGCTGGTCAGTATTTGATAGAAGTAGAAGAAAAATAAAATGGTAACTCGGTTAATATTTGATAGCAATACCACTTGATCAAACATTTGTCTATGTGTAACCACTGATTGTGTTTTCATTGGATAAAATGAAGTTAGCTTGGATGTAATGTTAAATATGTTATGTCATACAGTAAAGCATAACATATTTTAGTACTATTTGAAATACAATACATGCAGTACTTAAGTTTGCTTTCAAGCACCAAAAAGAAAAAAAAAGGTTAGTGTCAGTAATTTCACAATAAACATATTCCATACCAATGGTTTTGATCCTCAGATTGACATCTTAGTGGCCATGTTGACCTTCAAAATTGAGGCGTTCAAAATTTGATGTTTGATAACGTTTTTCAATATCTCATTGTAGATACTGATGTGAGACAAATTGTATCTTCTATTCAGAGCGCTGCTCTAAATGACGGTGAGATCCAAACGTTGATTGATTTACTTCTAAACAGACAAAGTGGAGCTGATCAATCACAAAGTGTTGAATCATGGAATAAGGTATGCATACTGTATCCTATTTGATTATTTGTTCATTCTAACTTTTTTATTTTGTAAAATAATATTTGTCATTTTGTCTCTTTAGGTTTTATCCATTTAAATTTCCATTGGTTGGGAGACATACAATATTTACAACCTTTGGAACCTTATTTTACCATACTCTTTATTTAACTTATTAAGAGTACAAATATGGTAGTATACTTTGATTGGAAGACGGTAATTTACATTTACGTTTGCGGAAAATATTGCACACAATTTATGCTGCCAATGGAAAAGTCAGTGATTTATATCATTGCCCCCAGTTTTATTTGTAAAGGAAGCTGGATTACCCGAAGACGACAACCAATAATTTTGTCAGTTATCTTTAGAAGAGAGGTGGATAAAATATAGTGTCAATTATGTCAATAATAATTGGAATTTCTGTAATATTTACTTTTAGAAAGGACAGAAAGGTGACCCTGTTTCTTTGTTGAGAAAACAGTTGGAAGAGAAGGAAAAGACTTTACAAGAAGGTAATATAGTACAAAGGAATACAGTTAAAGTTTTTTTTTTGTATTTCTATGTGAAAATTAGATATAAAATATAAACTAATGCTTAAGTTAAAGAGAAGCAAAGTATGGCCTGACAAAATGCCTGTTTTTTTTAAATATGACATGATTTTGTATTCAATGTAATTTTCAAAATGGTTGGGAGAATGAAACACAGCTTATGATTGGAAAAAAGGTGCTTTTCATACCCCAGTCTGTCCACAAAGCCTGTGATAACTAAAGTTTGCTTTGACCAAATTATTACACAGCTGATATCTTTCAATATTAACCAATTTCACTTTTGCTTTTATAGAGCTATTACACTTTGTTAGTAAGAAAAAATATATTTCTTCACACATCTTCTCTTGCCATAACTCGTAATTTCAAGAAATTTTGACACAACCCCAGGATTGATAAAAATATGGTACCTTAAGATTTTGACAATTTTCAGAGTTAAAGGACTTGATTTCTGATAATTGCTTTGACCAAACTTTATGCACTTAATTATTTTACAATTTCAAATTTCTTTTTTTTAATTAAGAACAACAACTGGCCATGTCAAACAGTAGTAAATATAAAGAACTTAAACAAGAAATACAAAGGGAAAAGACTAGATTTGTTGCCTTGGAGAAACAGTACCAAGACAAAGTTGTTGGTAAAGATCAGGAATTCCAGGCTTTGCAGCTCAGAATGCAGACTGCTATCAATGAAAATATGGCTGACAGGAATGCCATGCAGACAAGAATTCAACAATTGGAAAGACAACTTGGAGACCAAAGTAGATATTCAAAACTTATTGAGGTATGCCAACTTTTCACTTGATTATATTCAAACCAGTTTAATAAAAACAAATCAATTTTCAGTTCCCATAATAAGATAAAAATATCCAAAGTTTAAAATTCTACTTTCACTTTCACTTTGATTTTCTGGAAATCTTGTGACCTAATTAAGCAAAAAATGACAGTTTCATATTTCAACAAATCATACTAAATAGTTTTTTCTTTTATGTGCAAATGAAATTATATTTCTAACATCCATTAAAAGTAAAAGTCCAGCGAAAACTAAAAAAATCGTCAACTTTGTAGATTTCTGACAGAAAAGCAAATATGTGTGCAAGGTTATGACATAGGTTAGAATAAAAATATGAAATACTACTGGTAACAATACTGATTACTCTACACTATAGGGGATGAAATCCAGTGTGGATGACAAAGTTCTGTTTTCTATAGACAATAAATTTATTTCTGTTTGATGTTGTTTGTCATTTGTTGAATTTCCCCCAGAATTGATTAAAGTTTGTTCACTGTCTATGGTTTTATAATCTGATGTGATAAAAGCAGTCAGTTACTACTAATTATTTCAGGTACTGTACCACTGATCAATCTAGAAATGAAACATAAGTCGGGCTTCAATAATATAAAATTAATACATTAGTACATTCAGGCAATAATTTAATATGTTTAATTTGGTTTAACAATCTTAAAATAGAGTACAAAATTAAAAAATATATATACATTTTACATTATACCAATTCCCATCACTACCAGTTGACTGATCAGGGGCTCAAGATTATTTTTTAAAGTGAAAGGTCTGGTGGACCTTTCACTTTTATATCGTCATTGTCATGCTCGTATGGTAGTTGAACTTGCAACTACCTGTGCAATCAGTGTCTATCACCTCTAATATTGTGAGTTAGAATCCCACTCATGACGAGGTTTACTCAATACAACATTATGTGATAAAGTTTGTCAGTGACTTGCGACAGGTTGGTGGAGTTAACTGTATTGTTCTAAATAGAAACTGAAAAATTTAATGGTCCGAACAAAGTTTTACTGTTCTTGGGCTGGACGACTGGGGTATATGTTTTAGCTACATACTGAGTTAATTAGATTATGTATATTTGTTTGTTTCATTTTTTATATAGGCTCCATACTGTTGAGGGGCCCGGGTGGCTCAATGAGTTAGGTCGTTGGATCTAACAACTCATACAAGCCTATCACCAATAGGGTGTGGGTTCGCGCCCAGCTTTTTAAATTACAAAAAAAGGGTGCACTCGACTCGCAGCCGCAAGTGATAAAGTTTACCGGTTGCTTGCCCAGAGTCGGTGGTTCTCTCTGGGTACTCCGGCTTCCTCCACCACTAAAACTGGTCGCCATGATATAGCTGAAATATTGCTGAAAATGGTGTTAAACACCAAAATTCAAATTCAAAATTCATTCCATACTGTTACATGGTTTTTGTTAGACCTAATAATGTTACGGACAATTGCAGGCTGTCAAGTGTCCTATTTTTTCCTATATTTTCCTGTATTAGGGCTAAGATTCCTGTATTTTCCTATATTCCAGTACAAAAAAGAAAAAAAAAAGAATGGATAATGAAAACAGTGAAAGCTGTGGATTGAGTTCTTGATATTTGGTTGTTTATATCAGTAATGGGGATATGAAAAACAACAAAGTGTAAATTTAATGTATATTTCAATGGAAGGGATGTGTATACATCAAAAACACTAAAGATACATGTATCTTTACACTTAGTGTTTTTGATGTTTTCAATATTCAAAGTTATTCACAAACAACCAAATCCAGTGATTCCCAAGTTCCGTCGGACACTGGCAAATGTCCGGCAATTTTTCACCTGGTCCGATAATTTTATGCTGAAGCTCGGACCAAATGTCCGATGAATTTTAATGAGAAGCAATAGTCACTTCCCACAACTTCCCTTTCCCAAATGTTATTAAGTGTAATCTAATTTATAATTTAGTTTTTATTTCAAAATATCTGTGAAAGTTCAACTGCAAACGACCACATCGATAATCTGGTACCTTGTGTACATACACTTTTATACCTTACCATACGGAATTCAGGCTTAAATAAATCGTAAACCAGTTTCAAAAACTGATATATCTGATAACCGCAAAGTACAACGAGCAACAACAGACTTATAACACTTTCCCGGCGGTAAGTACCGATCTGCAGCATGTCACTTTCCAGTGTTTTTTTTACTTTCCCCAGTAAACGGGAAATGGGAATTTTCATGCATTGCAGTGTTTATCATGCATATCAGATGGATTTTTTTTTGTCCAGATCAAGGTTAAGCCAGGAATTAAAAAAGTGTTAAGTTCAAGCTAGTACAAATGTAGTATGTGCTTCATCATATTTATTCAAACAGAAGGGTGTGAGTTGTCAGATAGTTTATATATCTCATCCATGATCACTGGTAAGGCCAAATAAAAAAAATATGTGTGGTTTCAGTTACGCCCCGGAAAAAAGGGTAGGTAGGGATTGTTTTTTTTTATATAAATATCAGATGGAAACAAATGATTTTCTTTTGCAAAATGTACTACCTTTCTCTTCTTTGCATGATGCATTTATATATGTGGAGGAATTCTATATTAGGACATAAAGTGTGACAAGTAAAAAAATGAAAGTTTTTAATTAAAAGATTCTTGAGAGTTTTTGCATTCACTGATTCAGCAAAATGTCTACATTTTCATCAAATAGCAATGGCAAGATAAATACTGTACCCATTTTCTCATAATTTTGTGATGCATCAGAGTGTCCACTGTCTGTTGCATTCATAGCGTAGTGTCCAAATACAGCTTTTTATATGCCTTAAAAAAATTCGGTCCAGTAATGTCACCATCATTACTGGACCGGTAAATTCTAGTTCACCTTGGGAAGCACTGCAAATCTGTATCATTGAATTGACAACATGCAGCAATAGTAGAATATGTTATGTTAAAGTTAGTTAGCAATGTGCCTCCTTCAGGAATAAGAGCTGGCATTTGGATGTACCTGTCAAAACAGTGTATTGTTTTACATACATTTCCAGCACACTGTATAAGTATATATACACAGCTACTTTTGCAACAGTACTTTTTATGTACAATTAAAATATAGTACTTTTATTGTACCATAAATTTATATTACTATTCTTGTACTACTTTTTGTACTTTTATTGTACTGTTCATTTATTGTACTATGATTGTACTACTAATATGTATTGTACAATGTGTCAATGTCAGTATATAAGTACAATGTAGTACAATCATAGTACTATAAATTAATAGAATCTTGAGAAAGCTGTAAATGTAGAAGCAAAGAAGAAGACATTAAATGCCCACTGCTGATAAAACTTGTCATTTAGTGATTTTATTATAATTTTATATTTTGAGTAACTTGATTAATTTCAATAATATTTGCAAAGGTATTGCTTTGTGGTACACAAATGTATTGTGAAGGATTGTATTGTAAAGTACCAACCATGTCAACATAGTGAAATAGATCTGTAGTAATTGTACATAAGATGTTCTTTTTCATCTTAAACTAAGAATTAAAGCATAATCAGAGCAATTGCTTTTATTGCTCTCACCTTGAAGCCTTTGAAAGGTATCAGCTATTAAAACCAAAGTTTTATACATAACTTTTATTGAAAGGATTTACTAAGTCTAATTACATAAGCAGACAATTTTTGTAGAATAGCATTTTTTCAATCTTACATTATCCAAAAACAATTAAATGTTTGGTATCTTAGTGTTTTTTTTTATCTATTCAATTATAATAATCAATTTCAAGTTTTATTGTTAAAAAATCATATGTTTGATGAAAAAATTTATCATGTCATCATTTGTACACTGGTCTTTCTAATTAAAATGGGGGAGAGCTAGGGTTGGCTATAAGGGGAGGTGGAGGCCAACTTTTAGTTAAAAATTAGAAAATGATTGTCTGTTACAGTAATAATAAGATATTCATTAAAATGTCAGTAAATAATGTTTTCATGTAACATGTATGTTACCTCTTCAGATGATATATTTCTCCTTTATTTGAAAACAGAAATTCCTATATTTTTTTCATCAAAAGTTGCTTGACGGCCTGCAATTGTCCTAAAAGTGGTATTTCCTATCAGCCATTCCCTATTTACTTAACTAAATATTTGTCCTAAAAGTCTTCAAAGTTTAGGTTATTTTCAAAATCTTTAGGCCATTTGCCTAGAAAATGCTCCAAACTGAAACCCTGCTGTTACATGTATATATTTGAATATATGTTTATATAAACCACTTACAATTTAAACTAGTGATGGAACGATTATCGCCGATGATCGATTAACGGTCGTTTGAGTGGCAACGATGCTGATAATCGATTCCAAAATCAATAATCGAATATCGCCGACATCGCCGATTCCGGATTTTTGGTTCTGTTTCCGGTATCCGTATTAGAAATTACGTTAATCAAAGTCAAAATGGCTGAAACAAACAACGGCTTGAATCACAAACTTGCCATCATGTATTTAAGTTTACCAGGATTATCTGAAAGAGTATTGAGTTTGTATGGACAAATACCGGGCTCACCAATAATCATGCTTTTTCTTCAATATTCACATAAAAGGAGCTCCCATGTTCCTGAAATTTGAACCATACAGGATTTGATGTTGAATATTTTATTCCAAACTCGTTAATTGCATCCTTTTTATGATCATTGTGCAGTAGCCAGTATGTTCGTTTTGTGAAAGGTAGGGGAACATGCGGTAGTGGGGAAAGAAACGTTAAAATTTGGATCGATTTTCGGAAGTCTCCCAGCTTTTCCCTCACTTCAAGTCAAGTCAAGAGAGAGAGAAGTCAAGTCGTCCTGTTTTTACTATGTGTGGTGAGCCCTGCAAATAGTTAATAAAAAAAGGTGTAGGCTAAGTCCAAAAAACATTGTCCTCCTTGTGATTTTGAACCAAAAAATTGATATTGGTAGATTCCTGAAATATTGCTTACATGTATATGGTGACATAAACTGAAAATGCTAGGTTCTAGTCTGTTTCTAATTTGGTTTCCAATTCATGTTGTTTGAATTTTGTTTTACCATGTTCACTGTGTTTAAAAAAAATGTTTGACAATGTTTTTCTGCAACATAAAATTTTTTTGAATTGCCAAGTAAACACTCAAGTTTTATGTGCATATCAATGTTTTTCGTGCATCACAAATTGATTTCATTCTCTTAATCTTCTGTGTGTATGACCTTTTAAATGTAGACTTTAGTTTGACATTTAAATAATAGGACCTTGGTCGTTTTTTGGCACATGAAAACACATTAAAAGTTATATTCAGTTTAGTAGTTACAATATACAACAATAACTGAAATATATTAATGCTGTGATAAGACTTAACTATTTTCCAATTAATAATCGATTAATAATCGATTATGCCCTTCCGATTATTGCCGATAATCGATTATGAAAATTTTCCGATTCCCCATCACTAGTTTAAACGTTACATTTGACTACGATATTTTAATTTGGCATTTATTTCTTTACAGGAAAATAAGGTTTTGAAAGAACAGTATGAAAGAATCAAGTAAGTACTTTCACAGGATGTGCTTACATAGAACTGTGTTATATTAGATTTTGTTGTCATGGTATCCTTACTTGACCATGTCATTGATTTGCATAATTAATACATGTACTATCTATGAACAATTGATTGTTACAAGATGGCACATTTGTATCAGTAACCTTTGTATAAAATAAAAATCCAGTTTAACTAATGAAAAAATGAAGGTTTCATTTATGTTAGGTTTATTTGCCTTTGGTTTAAGTAATTTTCACTTTGTTGAAAGTTTCCTATTACAAATTTAAAAAATAATTTACAGTGTTAAAAATTATGCATAAAAAAACTTTAAAATTTTGTTTTCTATTATTTATAAAATTGAAAAATATAAACTTTTTACGATATTTTTTAAATGATGTCAAAATATATTAATGTTACTACTGACTGTATTTTAGGGCTGAAGCTGTTCCTCCTGCAGAATTCAACAGTTTGAGACAGAAGGTGTCTATTATGGAAAATGAATTGTCCAACAACTGTTCTAAACTGAACATTAGTGAAAATGCAAAAAGAGCTTTGGAAACTAAAGTAGCCAAGTATGAGGAAGAAATTAAAAAAGTGAAAGGAGCAGAGGTATTATAATTGTCGTGTTTTATTTCCTTTTGCATTTTAGATTTTAGATTTCATAGTCTAAAAAAGTGTCTTCCAGGAGTGTTTTAAGAACAAAATATGATTATCAGAAAATGACTTAATTGAATGTTATATGTAGCTCCAATGAAATTACTTGTCAGACCTTTAATACCGTTCTATGGTAAATAGATATACTTTTAGTATGATTGTTTACTTTTGATTGGTTTAAATAATTGTACAAGAAAAATATCTTGTATTTTTTAAAAGACAGAACAGACCAATTTAAATAAAACATCAACAAATTGAAAACTAATTATGGATCTCAAGTAATTCCCAAAGTGTTAATAAACAAAATTCTTTTGAATCATTATTGTTTATTATAATTAAAAGAATGTCTAAATAATTACAGGTACTAAAACAATAAAGTATTTTAAAGAGTAAATTGGAAAGCAATTTTACTTATGATTCAGTGATAGTGATATATATATTCAATCTTTATTAACTTTATTGTATTATATTTAGTTACCAAAGTTAAGAAAAGTAACTTTTTACTTGATAAAATCATTGTGTCCATAAATGAATTTTTATTTGACATTAAACAATCGATACCTATTTTGCTGTACTGATTTGATTCTGATCAAATAAAATATATATTAATTACAAAAAAAATTAATAATTCCTAAAAATATATAATTACAAAAAAATAAATAAGTAGTGGTTAATAATCATAATTCAATAATTGAGTTGATTTATATGATTTTTTCAGGGAGATAGTGCTGGTGTTTGGTCTAAAAGAGTTGATGAAGTTAATCAGCAATTGAGGAAATCTGAAGCAGAGAAAAATAACCTATCTAAGAATTTACAGGCTGCTGAGAAAGAATGTTCTGCAGTTAAAAGTCGCTTACAAGAGTTGGACAAAGCTTTATCAGGAAATGATAGTGTATCAAAGGAATTGGAAGAGAAATTAAAGGTGACTATCATTTGGGATCATTCCAGTTCAAATCCCACTCAGGGTGAGGTGTACAACATTATGTGATCAAGTTTGTCTGTGACTTGCAGCAGATGTGTGGTTTTCTCCAGGTACTCAGTGTCCTCCAACAATAAAACTGACTGCCACGATATAGCTGAAATATTGTTGAAAGTGAGGTTAAATACCATAAACCCAACCAACCAATCTTAAGACAATTGTTTTCTCAAGCTTAAAACATCAGTGGGAAAAACATAGTGCCGGAAATTCATTATTGACAGGGTAATTTTGTGTGTATTTCACCCTGTAATTATGTATACCAATGTCTAAAGTTTTATATAATATAATTGTACACTGATCATTCTACCATGAAGATCGTTGGTGACTCCTTCCAAGCTAAGATTTTCTAACTATATCCATCATGTACCTTTTTCCTTCTGATATTCAGAGTAAAACATCTGCCTATTCACTCCTCCTGGTGGTAATTTTTACCTGCATGTGCATGATGTAGTGCTTGTAAACCTTTTTTCCTCATGAGTATATACTTCTCCTTTGGGGGCCGTCTTGGCCATGATTATATGGTAGTTATACCCCGCTG